>CM057134.1:2668436-2724436 GCA_029964075.1 Patiria pectinifera | reverse complement strand
TATATATGGACATATACCACTGTTTCATATATTGTCTTACTTGTGACGCAACATTTTCAATAAAAAAGCGGGTCGTCTTCTTGAACAGTCATTCAACAACAGTAGTCTATCATTCTGTCGATCGACTGTGCTATACCAACTCCCAGTTGTACAGGGTTCAAGAGGATTAGTCTCCCATTGATATCGATGTGTTAACTATGCTGTCTCAAAGAATTGTCTTCTTGGTACTTCTTCATCTGCTGCAAGCGCACGGGCAAGATGGTAAGAACCTTTTGAGGGGGGGGGGGGGCAACGGTCCCAGGAAATTAATTACTTACGTGTATACCTGGTCCTCGCAGCCATCACCTACATATGCTTTTTAGTTAAAATATTACAGTGCGGAAATAGCCCACAATACTTTATATACTTAACCTAATCTCTATTTATGGAAAATATACTCCCTTTGCCCCCCCCCCTTCGAAAATTGGGATCTGGATTCCTTGGTAAGAACAATATCAGTGCTGCGCCAACTTGTACGAATAGTAAAGTATATACCGGAGTGAGTTGCCTGATGGAGTTGTCTCACACAAAAGTGGAGGGGGGCGACATACCAGGTGATCAACAATAATGCCAGCGTGGGGTCCGGGATGGGACCGTACGTAAGGGCCCCAAAAATTGTTCGAATTCTAGACGCGCTGTACGTGCAATCTGAGGCAATTTAATTCTGACCACTTTAACAAATTTTTATGAGCAGAAGCCTCATCTTTGAATCATTATTTTTAAGTTTGGAGTCATTTAATAATCAGCTATTCTGAGCTACAGAATCGGTATGTTGGCTACAATTTTTATTCGGGGGCGAAAAAAAAGTGTGGGGAGGGGGACAAACGATTTAAAGTGGGGGGGGGGGGAGACTTGTCCCTCCCGTCTCCCACCGATTGACCCCATGGTTTGACATAAAATGCGTGGCTGACATTTTGTTTCATGATGACTTTTGTTTCATGATTGTAAGGAAAATTGTGCTGACTTCAAAATTTCGGGGGTGGGGGGGGGGGGGTGGCATGAGGTGACCGGCGGGGACTGGGTAGTTTAATAGGCCCTCTAAAGCCTAAAGACTGCCCTAAACATAAACATTTTGTTTATTTGGCTCGGTGAGCTTTTCCAGTTCAATCGTTAATATAAAATGAAAATTTAGTCCTCAGTTAATAAATTAAGCATTGTGTTGGTCTACTGAGCGCTATATTCAGAGCCACATAATTATGACATGTCTGTGCCAGAAACGTTTTGTACTCAAACTTAAAGTGTGCTTTTGTCCTCTTCAACAATTTTATCATTACAGAAGGAAGTTGCAAACCTGGTTCCCTGCACTTTTATCAATACTGCCTTGTGACTGTCGCATCCAGTCACCAGGGAGCATGTTCGGAGTTTCAAAATGGCGCACACCCAGTCATCATTCGCAATGAAGAGACACAACAATTTCTCGCAAGGGACTACCAGACTGACTGGGCCGAGTTCGGTGTTCCTAATATCAGTCATTACCGCATAGGTCTCAATCAGACCCAAGATGGCGGACTTGTGTGGTGGGACGGCACAGCTGTGGACTACGCAAACATTTTAGAGGACTCGGAGCTCTCGAGCGAGGTTTCATCGTCATCGTCGTCATCTGCCTTTAGCAGTACGAGTCCGGACGAACTGAACGCGGATTCACAGTCATCTGCCTTCAGCCCTCTGGACGCATTGAATGCGGACTCGGCGTGTTTTGCATTCAGCATTACTGACGATTTCATGTGGATCCGCTTTGACTGCGCGGACGAGATTGGAGTCGGCACTCTCTGTCAATACGGTATAACTATAAGGTTTTTAATTCCCTACATTTTAATATGATGAATATATATTGAACCAAAGCTTTCTCAACATGTTCAAGACGGAGAGCAACAAGAAAAGAATGTAGGCTATGGCCCAATGGTTGGGCGTGTACAAAAATGTGAGAGTCATTCAATTTCTATAGTTTCTGACAAAATTGGAAATTAGTACAATTTACATGTATCTTAAACTCGTGTAATAATATTAAAGACAGCATAATTTGCTATACGTTCTGTGTTCATGATCATTAATTTTGAAACCCTAATTATTACTGACTACAAATAGCATAAACGGGCGACAGGTTTTGCGAATTGCGTTTGTATTAGGGCGACACGCCTTAATATTGAGGTGACAAATTGCTGTCACCCTATTGTTAAAACGACCCTTAGGAAAAGAAATTTTAGCGTTGCAAACCATCTACGAGATCGATTCCTCGTGGTCCAAAATATACCCATACCGAATTTCGTGGGTGAAGGATAAGGTAAAATTGATTTTAGGTGACATTCTGTGCACAAATCTACTACATGTTATTACTATTATTAATTTTGTTCAGCCCCCCCCCCCCAAAAAAAAACCCGAATACAAAATAATAAACAATACAAATAGACTACAATACATCAATAACCAGGAAAAAGAAACAAAAAGAATAAAAAACCTAATCGCCAAGATGGGCTATAACAAAAGCAAAAACCCCGCTGTTACCCCACATCTTGGTGATAGTAAACAAGAATTTATAGAAGCCTAATTAATGCGCTAAAAATAAAACACAAAACACGTGCCAAACGTGGGCTTGAAATAACGGCGCCAGAACAATCCCGCCAGTAAACGTATCTGTGGTCCCGGGAAAAATATGATATAGTATTTGTTGATACATCATTGCTAAGAGTGGCAGTTTCAAGACTGGCTAGGAAATCAGAACATTGGGGTAATCAGCACCACTGCAATAGACCCCTTGCACGGTGCAAGTGTAAATTTTGACCTGAAAAGTGTCAATTTTGATCCGAAAGTGTCAATGTTGACCCGAAAAGTGTGACTCCGAATAGAACTCGGATGCCGGGAACTCGGAACCCGGGACTTTTTAGAGTGTGACCTCATGCAGCTGCAACAAGGTGTCCGTGATAGTGTTTCGGCAACGTCTCAGAAATAAAACACATTTCATTCCTTTCCTTCATTTTCCTCTCTAGAATGCGTGAATTGTTACATTGATTGCGGAGAAACTAGTGTCTTCACCGCACCTACCGGCGTTTACGAAACCTTCGAATTTGACGTATCCTGGGGCCTTGATGCGGGCATCCTTTGCCACTGGACGATACACCTGCCACAGGGAAAGTTTATCGAGTTGACATTCACAAACTTTGACATTGCAAAGGAGCTCGACGGAGATAGGTGTTGGGACATTGTGGCGGTGGTGCCCGGCGGAGCACCGAGTTGGTTCAACCCGCTACTGGATGGGGTCGCCCCTGGCCAAGGGTTCTGTGGTTACAAGTCGCCTGGTGTGACCCTTACCAGTGTGTCCACTCTCAGCATAGTGCTGGCCACGGGAAATTGGGATATTTCGTACGGGTTGCAGTTCGAATACGTCACCAAAGGTAATAGGCTAATTCAGCTCTCGATTTGCCGCATAATTATCTTGCACGCTTTTCAGACATTTTAAACCGCAATTTAAGGTGCTAACTGTTCACGTTAGGTGCTAGCATTTGCTTAGCTGCTGCTCGTCCTACGTAGTCGTAGATGACCATGGCTTCGTGGTCTAGGGAAGAAACCGGTGGGTCCAAAGGTGGCTAATGAGGCCAATCCGGGCCTGGAAAGTCCTCCCACACGTGGGACACGTGTGGGCTGGTGGTGTGTTGATTGGGGCTGACGCTCTAGCTTTTCTCATGGCCCGCCTCTGCTCCGCTGCTGCACTGCGGTTGGTTTCAGCTGCAAGCGCTCCCTTGGTAAGCATGCTGCGCCAGGTTGGACGGTCGAGGGCAAGGCCTTTTCAGTTCCCTACGTTGAAATTCAATGCTTTGAGGCTTGACTTGAGGGAGTCTTTAAACCTTTTCGTAGCATCTGCTTAGCACATACCGAAGTTTAGCACTTTAATTGTTGTTTTGGGGCTTTAGAGGGTGTTTGAAAAAGGCATTTTTTGGTCTCCAAAACTGATTTCTTGCAAATTTCTTCAAGGTGTTGCTTTAAACTTGGGCTGAGAAAGTTTTGTGAATAGGGACTCGTTTATCAGTTGTCATCGTCTTATCATTGTCTAAAGCAGCGGAGTTTCTACTTCTTTGAAGATATTCCTTTATAATAGTTCTTTCAAATCCTGTGGCCTTGGTACAATGGTAATTTCATGAAACATTTTAATTTTACGCAGTAGAATAATAATGTTTGGTACCTATAGTATACAACAAAATTTTACTTGTTGGAATAATCTATTTTTTGTCCGGAAATTAACGTTCGGACCTTTAATCATCGAGGAATAACTCTATACTGATCTCGGCACAACTTTAGAATATTTTATTTTATCTGCAGATATTCCCGGATGCTCCGTTGGCGCAGCAATTATCGAGCATAACTTAGTCACGTGTGACGCCGTCGAGTACCCACGGGCTAAGTTCGCCAGCCTGGACTTCCCAAACCGTACCCCGGCCGATCTCTACCACTGGACCATCCAAAGCGAGCCCTTCACATTCACTAGGGTCAGAGTCATCGAATTTTACCTCCCTGATCCATTAGCCGTCTGCAATCTGCAGTACCTCCGCACTAAATTTGACAACCAGAAGTATTGCAACGCCAATCCCCCACCTGCCGTGATAGAATCCTACAGCAACGTACTGAGCATCGACCTCTTGATGCTTGGCAGTGGGCGTGGTTTCCTGGCTGAGTACGAGGTTGTACGTTACGCACCGATGTCGAACTTTTCCGTCAGTTCGATCCCTGTGGACGAGGATAATTGGTACCAGTACAACGATTTTCTGTACAAATTTTTCGAGGAGAATGCCGCCTTGAATTGGCTGGAAGCAGAGGGTTTGTGCAGTGAACGCGGCAGCCATCTTGTTAGTATACATAGCCAGCAGGAAGCTGAATTTCTCCACACCATGCAGCAAATTGTGTGGAGGGTGAATCGCCCTGCTACTCACATTGGTAAGTTTGGACTTGTCGACTTTTTCTACCCCTACCCCCTAAACCGGCCATCCCACCCCACCCCACCCCCCGCTAAACAAATTAATTATTTTATTAATATTAGAGTTCCTTAGTAGATTTTGTTAGTTAAAATTAATGAACACATGAAGTATGAACTGTGAGATCCTATATGAAATCTATATTCCCTGGTCGCGAATAACCTATTGACACATACCATAATTAGGCAATATATTTATATACACAATATTTTACTAGCTCCCTATGTGAACGGCTCAACTAAGTCCTGTAGACGCGTCGTGTAACTATATATAATGTCTTAGATAATTTTGATATTAATGATTTAAACAAGAAATCGCTCAAGGGTGCCAAGGCGACAACAGCCGGAATACTGTACTGATCTACAAAGTTGTGTGGGCCCAAAATGTAATACACGCTCCCATGGTCAACCTTGGACTAAAATACTGAGTTGTTTGTTTGTATTTAAATTTAGGACTACTTTAGATCTGGGATATAACGCAATAGTACGGCGATATAACGCAATGGTACGGAGAGTATGGCGATATAACGCAATAGTTCGGCGATTTAACGCAATAGTACGGCGATATAAGGCAACTGTAATGTAGGGCGATATAACGGAATACTACGGCGATATAACGCGACAGTACGGCGATTTAACGCAATAGTACGGTGATATAACGCAATAGTATGGCGATATAATGCAATAGTACGGCGATATAACAATAGTACGGCGATATAACGCAATAACACGGCGATATAACGCCGTAAGAAAAAAAGAGGTGCGCATCGGAATTGGCACATACAGGCCACCGTAGAATCGAATGCTGTAAAATAATGTTCATTTACTTCTGAAAATCGGTCATTAATTTTCGTCTGAATTTGAGAATCGTTTTTGAACACGTACACGCGTTTCATTTTGCCACCATGGTAGCGAAAATGAAATGCGTGTTCAAAGCGATTCTCAAATTCAGACGAAAATGGATGACCGATTTCAGAAGTAAATGGATATTTTAGGAAATTGGTCGGGAAAATCTATATAATAAATCCACCCTAGCAACGATTAATTCCAACTCGGTCACTTTTACTTTATTCAACCTCTTGTTTTCTCTCATATACGGCTTGGCACGTGGGGTTTGCTTGACTTAATTTTGAAAGATGATATTTTTCCCTGAAGGACTGACGGCAAAATCCACGACGGGTATTTTCCGCTGGTCTGATGGCAGTCCTATGGTTTACACCGATTGGATGCAACTTCCGTAAGCAGATGGGTTTTGTTTCCTTTTTTGAAAATAAAGATGTCGAAATATCAGTAGAATATACTCTCCTGGTATCCAGAGAAAATTTGTACAAGGTCTTATTGGTTTCGCATGGATTTTCGTCATACCAAGTCCCACATTTTTTGTTGCGGTATTAATGTGCTTTAAAGATGCTTGCCCCGTGCTTTTTAAATAAAGAATTGTCAGTTGTTTATTATGTTTTGTAGTAGCAAACAAAATATTCCGACTTGGCCTCCGCGACCCTCTGCTCAAAATGAGCATCAAAGGCATATTGCACAAAGTGACCCGCCCCGATAAAGCCGAGTGGTTGCCTGACAGCGCGCCAACAATTCGAATGGTGTGAATGAATAATTCAAGAATCAATGGTCGGTGGATTTTGTTCGTTCGAGGTCTCATTCAAAAGTGATTAACTTTTATATTGCTAGGAAATCAGGCATTGAAAAAGAAGTGAATCTGTTATTTTCGAGGTGAAACTTAAGCTTGGGGAGTGCATCTTTAATATAGGATCAAAGAACATTATAGGAACCTGTTACAAAAAAAAATGTTTCCAAGATGTCCTGATAATGATAGAATTTCAGGCATTATACTTTTTGGTAAAGTATTATAAAACCGGACAAGGTGATTCGAGGTTTTTCTGATAACGGCGGTATTACTTTGGTTCGTCAGTGAGCGTCAACCTGACGGAGATTTAGTGGAATCCTGCACCATGATTGACATGACAAACTACAGGACTACCGCCCTTTGGCATGACATCCCCTGTGCCCAAACTAGAGAGAGTACCTCCCAGTATATCTGTAAGAAACCATCTCCGGGTAAGAATCCGTATGGTATACACTGCAAAAACTGTAGTGTTAATTTAACACCATTCGGTATCAAAATAGGACAACACCAGTAAACCAATGGTGTAAATTTAACACTGCAGTTTTTTGCAGTGTACAAATAAAGAATGTTTGTGAGTGCAATGGTAAGAATAATTTCATGTGATCGACGATCCACCAGTCAGATGACGGGGATTTCAGACATGGTATAAAAAAATAATTAGGAATCTGAAATAGCTCACCAGTATGTCCTTCAAAGAATTCAACTACGGCAAGAGCTTCCATTTATTATCTGATGGAAACCAATAAATGTATACCCCGGCAAGGCCAAAATCATAGGACCCATTAATTTTTACGAGGATTAAAACGGGTAGGTTTTACAATATTTTAATCAGAAAAAAATGTTTCTAACACGAAACCTATGTAAATGTTTGTAGCAGTGCATGCGGTTGTGAATCCCACAGCCACATTCCTAAAACAAACCCCCCAAAACAAAAGACAGAACATTATTTTTTTTTCATATAAACCAAGTCTGTTTCGGTTTTTGTGTGTGATTTTCTCTTAGATGCTGCACCACGTGAGAGGATAAAACAGACTGCATCTAAAGGTGAGGACGTCTTAAAAAACAACGCTTTATTACGTATTCATGCATGAAAGAGGGAAAAATAAGGGTTGTTTTAGCTGCCTTCTGGTCGGTTTAGGTTGGCGTCGTAAAGACAATGCAAGCATTTATTACAGCCATTATGTTTAATGAGGCTCTCGTTTATTTTGCTCGTACGTCGTGCTGGTCAGTGATCAACACACTGCATGGTACCATTAAAATCCAAGGCGTGATCAAGGATCTCGCAACTTGTCCAGGGTCATCTCCAGACCATTGTTGTCAACGTTTTTCTTGCACTTTTGAGCGCAGGATAGTCAAGGATGCTGCTTTTTCAAATGAAATCGAATTCGAATTTATTCAAATCTAGATTTAGGACTCTTCTTGTCTTCTCCTGTCCTGTCTGTTTGGGAATGGATTGGGGTGTCGGTGGGCTTGTGGACTTCCCCTTGATTTGTTTTTTAGCCTTCCCTCGACAAGACCACACAAACGTGTGTTCACCGTCGATCGTGGACGTCCGATTGTCCCTCTTTTGTTTGTACTCTTTACTTTTTAGGAAGACTCCTATAGGTTTTGTTCACGACCCCAATCGCGGACGTATGTTGGGAATCAATATGCTGACGATATTGTTCTCATTTGTTCTCTGGTATTTTTCGTCCACGGTTTGAAAAGATGAACACGTACACCTATACTCCTTATAACATTTCTCATTATTTTGTTACACGAACTGTCATGAAGTCCCTTATTGTTTAGCATGGATCTTACAAGTCCTCTTCCGCCCTTCCTTTTTCGCTTAGACAGAAATTGAAGCGAAATTCCCGCATATTAACTCTTGCCTTATTTCATTAGATACCGTTATGGAATGTTCGAATAACTTCAACTTGATACAGTGTGGAAACCAAGAATGCACGCACAAACTCTTTGGATGCATTAACGGTAGGTCAAACCAAATTATTGTGTTTAAAAAAAAAAGTCGCGTTTTATTTGAAGGACTTCCTGTGGGAACAATTGATCTGTCGCGTTAGAATTACGTTAGAATCCGGTATAAAACAACAATTAGTGTACAATTTTGTCTAAGGGACGTGGCTAACTCGCAAACGGCGATGGGTCATTTGATTGGTTAGTTTGGTTTCTTAACGAGCCGGAATGTGACTGTATCGATGTCTGATACAGGCGTCGATCTGTGACTGCGTCTATTTTGACCTATCGCCGTTTGCCAATTAGCCACGCCCCTAAGACATTTATTTAGTTTTGTTTGTCTAAGATTTTGCGCGTTCCACGTCCATTTTCATTTCATGTAATTGGACAAAATTCTACTGCGATAGGTCAATTGTCAGCTTGTTCTTGTGTAGTTATATACTTTTCGAAGATCTAGCCGGTGACAATCTACATTCGACTTATTTTCTTTAGAAACAGAACGAGGCGGCAGTAGCATTCCGAGCACTTGGCAAAAGGTCACGGCACTGGATCCAGGTCAAGACGCATGCGCATCTTCATTTTTCCAGTGTGGAACGGGCGACTGTATTCCTATCTCGTTTGTGTGCGATTTCGTGCCAAATTGTATTGACAGCACAGATGAGAAAAGATGCGGTAAGAATGAATGTACATGAATAAATTAGGTTTGTTTTCTCAGAAAGTTATTTGAGTCAACTGTTCTTTTTTTAGTCTTCTGTAAAATTTCGTTGTATCATTATATAAACTTGTGAATAAAATGGCATGATAACTTCATTTTCAATTCGACTCTGTTTCTGTAATGTTTTTCTAAATTTTGTCTAAATTTCTCCATATCGTTAATCTTGTAACTCTGATTGCACCATGCAATTGCATTTTTACTTTGGCGCATTTTTTTTGCTCGTAACTTTTTCTTGATTGATGTTTTCGTTCTTCAGATTATCGGAACTGTACCGACGGTGAATTTCGCTGTGACAATGGCCAGTGTGTTGAGGCTTGGCGTCATTGCGATCTTACAGTCGACTGCATTGATGGAACAGATGAGTCTAATTGTGGTAGGAATTTGGACAAGAACATCTTTTAAACGTTTATCATTCGGATTTACCGTTTCTAATATTCAAATTCGTCCTTCAACACCGATTTAGTGCACTTCCAATGTTTAATTTCGTCTGTTGTCAGATAATTTCAAATTCAGTTCAAGCAAATTCAAACAATAAGCACACGTGTTTGTGCCGTAGCATTCGATTTCGTCTCGTCTACGCTAGACCTTGTTATTCAGAGATCAAATTCGTCTAATTGATAATCATGTATTAAAGACGATCATTGATAATCATGCTTAGACGAATTTGATCTGTAATGACGAATATTCTCGACCCTGTGACTAAAGAGGGTGACCAAATTTGAAATTGAATGGTAAATGACTATAAATTGGGTTTGTTAAAAGCGTGTGAAATTTTACTCGGACGAAATTAAATATTACACTGGTAAATTTGAACGAAAAAAAAATGTGTTAAAATAGCCGGGGAAACCTACACTAGAAGCTTTTCATCAGCTGAGATTAGTTATTTAAATCGAAAGTACATTTTTAACATGACACAACGTTTCCGACACTATGTTCTGCTCGTCTTCACAGATGATAAGATTAATGAATTTCCATTCAATACCTTTGGTGTCAATTCTTAAGGCGGTTTGATAGAGTTTACATTTTGTGTACGATGACTCGGACGAAATTAATTTTCGATATGGCGAGTCAGTAATGTAATTTCGAACGTCACAGTGTTTATTGGGCTTAATCCGTCTTATTAAGGCATTTGATTTCACACTCACAGAGTTATACCATTTCTTACAGATGACAGTGCAAGTGGCTTCCGGTGTTTTGATGGAAGGTTTATCCCTCTCGGCGCAGTGTGTGACCGTGCATATGACTGCCAAGGAGGGCTACATGAAGACGAGGATGGATGCCCGACCTGGGGAGACAGCTGCGAAATGAATGAAATTCAGTGCAAAAGCGGACTGTGTGTTTCTGAACAACATCGCTGTATTTATGACATCGATAAGTATGGATACGTGACCGGCTGTCCTGACGTCACACATCTTGGGGACTGCGGTAAATAGTCTGGCGCCATTCCATTCAACAGTTAACAATAAATAAAATACATTCAGGGAACTCGAACAAATTGCCAACTCGTGCATAAGGCTCATACAATGAAATGCATGCCTGCAATGCACGTTTCCAGTCTTCTGTAAAGGTTTTTCTTATATATGTGTTTCATTTTTGTACAATTCTCACCTTTACAAAAGACAACCCGATCGTAATTTTACAAGTCTTGCTCGTGAATTGCAGGTTCGTTTGCGTGTCCAGAGATGTACTTCCACTGTCCTGCAGCCCACTGCATACCGCCACGGTTCCGGTGCGACCAGAAGACAGACTGTCCGCTCGGTGAAGACGAAATGGACTGCGGTAAAAGGAAAAAAATCTCTCCTTGATTTTCGAATTCTTAAAGCTGCCTCGTGCTCTTCAACGAATCAAACAATTGTTCTCTGAAGAGTTATCAATTTAGATATTTTGGGGGGCTTTTTTTGTTGGGAGGGGGGAGGGACTGCAGATAACTTAAAAATCTGTAAAGTAAAGATACCGTAATTCGTTGATGGATTTGTATTAACAGAAAAGTGACAATTCCAACAACAAAAACTGTTTGGTGTTAAAATTATTAACGCACAAAAGGGAAATTGTGAATAACTTGCATTTATATTCTTTAGTTTGTTTTTTCTTCTGAAACCGTAGTGTTACAGTGAATACAATTTTGACACCGTGCAATCATCATTGTAGATGATAAAAGTCTGAAAGAAATACGATTTTTTTTTTTTGTTATTTTAAAACTAGTATCAGATGACTACACGTGTCCTGGTGCATATCGCTGCCACGGTGCCAGTTACTGCCTACATCTCTCCAAGGTGTGTGACTCGGTTAACGACTGCCCTGATGGGGATGATGAGCTGTTCTGCGGTAGGTCCGACGGTTTCTTGAAAGATTTTTTTTAAGGATTTTTTTTTTGATCTCAACATAGTCTTTTGAAAAAGCAATAATAACAGTTGAGTACTTCAGAATAAATGAAAGTAAAAGTACAGATTATTATAGTTTTTGTTGTGTTTTTCTTTTCCTTTTCCACTTATTTGGTTCCAGAATAATAACATAGTTTCACCTGTCTTTGGGAACCATATATAATTTACATGAGGACGTTTGATAATTATTATTTCCGCCAAGGAGGTAATGTTTTCATCGGATTCTGTTGTTTGGTTGGTTGGTTGGTTTGTCTGTTAGTAAGATTATTCAAAAGTTATGGGCAAATTTTCATGAAAACAATTGTTAGGAGTGGTCCTTGGTACAAATACAAATCGATTGGATTTTGGAAGTGATCCGGATCTGTGTCTTGATCCAGGAATGTTTTTTACCATTCATGCGAGTGATTTCTTTTGGTTGTAATGACAATATGGAGGGGAATTGTTCAGCCTTGGCGGAAGTTTCCGCTTCCTTAGTGCTTTCTAGTTGTAATCCTCTGTGATTAGACACTGCGTACTTTTATTGTCAATGAAGTATAAAAGAAAAACCTAAGTATTTATCAAAGACGCGACAAAATATTTTTCTTTCAATTTCGATATCCCATTTCACTCGCCATTTCTGTTTGTAGGTCTGCCGTGCCCAGCAGGATGTGAGTGTACGGGTCTGGAATATGCCTGCGACATCGGGGGCTATCAACTAAACTCCAGCGCTGAAATACCATCCATAGCACGAAGCATGTGCGTGATTCCCATTGGTTGCGTTAAAACACTATTCATATGAACGTCGACTGTTTTGTTGTGATGTAGAATGTTACGACTTATGTGCTTCTTTTGAGTAATAAATGCCTGTTGTGACCAGGGGGTCATGGTTTAGCTTAAGAGGGGGTCCAGCTCATGCCCAGAGCTGGGTTTAGCAGGCAGTTGCTATTTTTTTCGGCATGATTTTCCTACGATTGCGGCCCAAAGGGTGCTTTTTTAAAATCCCCCGGTAGATGATCAGCCTCCGGTAACGAGTTTTGTGAATAAAGATTTACAAATTTAGTTATTCGTTATTTAATTGATGTTTAATAAAGACGGTCCGTCGTATGCAGAATTTTCATTTGTAAAGGCTTTATCCGTTTTGTTAGAAAGCAATCTGCACTTTATTTAAGGTGTCCGAGTTCCATTGGCGCATTAAACTTTAGTATACAAATCAATATTAGATTTTTTTTCTATCAACAATCGACCCCCCCCCTTACGCATCTCATAACGCAGATCAATGTGAACAGAATCAATTTCTTTTTTCCATTCCCCGTTGGTCAGAAAACTTGAAGGGCAGCCAATCCGCGACGTTGAGGGCGTCTTACGCAGGCAACGCAGGACCACACTCGGAATGAACGCCGAGCTAGACGAATGCTTTCCGATCAACATGAGTCGCTATCACATGCTGACAAAACTGTGAGTTGCCTCGAATATTTGTTATTTCATTTCGGCTTCATTTATATATTAAAAACCTATTCGTCCTCATGACAAAATAAATATAAAAAATAAAAGACATGCTAAAGGCCATTCGAGGCAGCAAAACACCAAAGTCATGGTTTGTAAGACGCTAACATTACAAAATTTCGACCAAAAGCTACTTCAAGGGCAGACGAAAACAACAAAATCCGAACACAAAAAAATTAAGAACAAAGGACTACGATGAAGATCAGAGAGGAGTAGATGGTTTTCAGTTTAAAATATTTAATAAGATATTTAATTTGTAGATGTTATTTCATATTCAAACCGTTTTCTTTGTAGAGAAATAATCTCAGTCGGCATTGACAGCCTACCACGGAGGATTTTCGACCAGAATCCAAACCTAATTTACATGTAAGTACCTCGACTTCTTTGTCAAAAACAAGTTTTAATAGACTTTTTAAAATCAGTGGTGCAGTGGTACCACTTTAGGGACGTACGGCACCTGAATCAGAATTGCTTATATTTTTCAATTCAATTGGAGTTATGCAGTGAACTTATTATTAATATGTTTGTGATTGATTTCAATTCAATCAATCAATTCAACTTTAACGGTCCTATCATGGAGGAAAATTGCTATGCATACATGCAATACACCAAATAATTAATTAATTACACACAATCATAAATAAACTACTGAAAATAAATTAGATTAATTTATCAAAAAACCACATAATAAACCACAATGGAATCAGCTAAACTAACTGAACAACATCTTAACAGAAAGTGAATAATGTAGTTAACGTCTGGGCTGATCATTCATTGAGGAGACGGACAGAGTATGGTATAAAGGAGTTGAGGTACCTGTTAGTGTTGCATGTAATATACATGTAATTCCAGTATTTCATTTCTATCCCAGCGATCTCTCCGATAATAACATTGCGGCGTTGCGAAGGGGATCTTTCCAAGGACTTGACTCACTACGGCACTTGTAAGTATTATTAAATATGCCCATTCATAGTTTTGAAATTGCTCACTTATGACAATCGCAATTAGGAAAACCGACGACTTTGTAATATCGCTTCCTCAGAATAAGGCTCTCATTTATTAAAATATAAAAAGGTCGGTTGGAATTTACTACTTAATTCAGGGCCAGACAATGCGCTTACTGGAAAATGTCGAGGAGTCCAGAATGCCCAAAACAAACGTGCAAAAACTATGCTCCACAAGAAAAATTATAATCATTTCAACTTTCCAACCCTTACACTTTCGTTCTTCCAAACTCAACTTGGTCTGAAACCACCTACACACAAAAAAAATTCCATCCACACATACTGGAATTTGTATCCTTGTGTAGATATTCCTTTGTTCTCGTGTACTAAAGTTTTCGAGTTTGAAAGTGTAGTTTAAAAATGCTCTTATTTTAACCAGAATTAATTTCCTTGGCTGAAATTTTGACTTAATATCCATTTTCTAAAACTCGTCTTTTTGCGACACATCAACATAGCTTGGAAATTCCTAGTTTTTGAGTAAAATCCATATATCTATTTCGTGAAAACCTTGTGGAGACATCTATAGAAATCTATTCATCTATAGAAATTGCCCTGTGAAGACGTATACAATCTTTTGTTCCCTATTGTGTGCATGTCTCCAGAGGGCACAGTGTTTCAGATCACCGTTACCATTCCATTCTGTGTTTATTTGTATGCCAGTATAACAATCTAATTCCATACACGCCTGTATATTCTTTTCTTTCAGACGCTTGTTGTTCAACCCGTTAACTCTCATAGAGGACGGAGCTTTCATGGGCTTGGCCAACCTAGAAATACTGTGAGTATAATCCGTCAATAGACCTTTTTCATGCTTCCACCATTATAGTCATGTTCCCTGTATACAATAACAGTACTGCCAGGTAATAGTTGTTTTTGCAAAAGGAACCAGACTATTTTTTTTCCTTTCGGCCTGGCTTTGGTTTATACGTTGATATAAATGGGAAAAATCAAGATGGTCGCAACATGATAAATATTAATGGTGTATATTATTAGTAAGACTTTAACGAGCCTATAGTCGGTGAACAAATAATGTTTTACCTTTGTATACTAATCGTGTACGTCGCATGAGATGGAATTCATGTGTTTGTATTTTATAGAGTTGTTGATATACTTCATTAACACACAATATGTTTAATCCATTTCGTGTTATCTAGGAATATCTACGCCACAGAACCGGAGAAGTTTTCGAATGAAATTTTAATGGATCTGTCGGGACTACAAACGCTGTGGGTATACGCTTTTAATTTGTCGCGTATGCGCAATTCTTGCATTGACATCGTTAAGTATTTGGACTTTTTTGATTTGTCTTATTTTAATTGGCGCCTGGTGATGTAATTAACGTTATGTTAACAGGCTGTGAAACTTATTACATCAAATTAA
This sequence comes from Patiria pectinifera, assembly GCA_029964075.1. NCBI lineage: Eukaryota > Metazoa > Echinodermata > Asteroidea > Valvatida > Asterinidae > Patiria > Patiria pectinifera. The sequence goes on along the minus strand of CM057134.1, from coordinate 2,708,883 downwards.
ATAATGGAACTGATTTGAACAATTCCTGACCAATACTTCAACATTGTGATATAACATTACCAGAAAATCAAGTCACCATTACATTAGAACGAAGAACGACAAATATTCTCATATACGCTGAGGTAATACCAAACCTAATACTACACCTTTTGTGACGTCGTACAGATGGGTAATTTACAGGCAAAACAGACGCATAAGTGTCTTTCTCACATTGATTTGCCAATATTAAACAACAAACATTAACACCGATATTTCAAGTGATATGCAGTGCAAAATAGTTTGCTGAAATTCGGCACCACGGAACCATGAAACCCAATTTTCTAAACAGCTGTGATAATGGTCTCAAGAAACTAAACTACCAGGAAAATGTTTGATTTTGCTTTGACAGGTATGCCGGTAAGTACCTGTTCTGCTGCATTGCCGTGGATACCTTAGGGGAGTGTTTGGCACCTCAGGATCAATTCTCCTCCTGCAAAGACCTGATGAAAAACCCCGTCTTACGAGTCTCCATTTGGATCCTCGGCATCAGTGCTTTCCTTGGTAACTTCCTAGTTGTTGTCTTCCGATCCTTGGCTCTGTACAAAGGCCGGGATCGTTCACCCATCCAGACTTTCTTCATCGCCAATTTGGCCGTGTCTGATTTCTTGATGGGAGCTTACATGATCATCATCGGTAGCGCCGATCTCTACTATCGCGAAGTCTACGCCCTACGCGAGGAAGCCTGGAAGGCGAGTTTCACCTGTAAGTTTGGCGGTTTTCTATCCGTGGTCTCCAGTCAAGCATCGGTGCTGATGGTCACTCTACTTAGCTTGGATCGCTGTGCGCATATTGTCTTCCCCTTCAAGAAAGCATTACATCTGCGTCCGAGATCTTCTCGAATTGCTGTGGGTTTGCTCTGGGTGGTAGCCGTGCTCATCGCGGCGCTACCACTCTTGATAACACCCTACTTCAACGACAACTTCTACGGTCGCTCTAGCGTCTGCCTCGCCCTACCTCTGACGGTGGAGCTTCAACCCGGCTATGAGTACATGTTCTTTATCCTTGGCGTCAACTTTGCTTGCTTCCTGCTCATCTTGTTTACCTACCTGGCCATCTTTGTCACCGTGAAGCGATCGTCCTCCAAGATGAAGAGCTCCAAGGCAGCTGCAGATGTCAAACTCGCTGGGAAGATGGCCTTGATTATAGGGACCGACTTCGCCTGCTGGATGCCCATCATCATCATGGCTGTGCTTGCTTCGGCCGGAGGCGTCAGTATTCCACCTGATATCTACGCCTGGACTGCCGTATTCATTCTACCTCTCAATTCCTCCATCAATCCATACCTGTACACAATTTCAACCTACTCTTCTAGTAAAAAGACCAAAGGACCAGGTAAGTTTGTCTTAAATAAAGTCCGATCAAATGTTTAAACAAAAATAAGATTGGATTTTCATGCGCAACTCCCGATTGGAAGAATCAGGACTTTAAACGATTCGGGCGTGAAAAAGGCATAAGCAAAGAGCTATAGGCTGATATTATCACGCACAAAACCCGCTGAAAATTCAAATAGATTTTTCTGACGTGAATTTCTGGCGTGTGCCCTCCTTGATTGTCGTCGTTGTCATCGTCGGGTGTCCCTTTTACATAAAGCCCTCTGATCCAGTTCATTATTGTCAATTTACTCCTAAATTTTCCTCATATTTTTACAGCGACTTCTAATCCAACGGGAGTGGCATCCGTATCGTCCGCTGTCTTACCCATTACCAAAGTCCAAACGGATCCTGATTATCTCGATCAGAGAAGCAATTCCGTCATTGCTCTCCCATCGCTACCTCTGCGTCCAACCTCCAACAACAACACCCTTCCACTCCAAGACCATGACAACGACCAAAACACCGACAACAAAACGTCGGGGACATCATCTGATCCCGTCCTCGGATCTCAAGAAGAGAACTTCTACGTTGAAATGCAGGACCTGGTCGAGTGTGAACGCAACAAGCTGACCGCCGGTGATATAAGCGTGATTAGTACAGACTTGAAGAAGGCCCTCTCTTGGCTGCATTCGAGGAACGTTACTGGAGTTGACATGAGAGAGGAGTTGATCGTTTTGGAAAAGGTAGGTTTTCGTTGCTGTTAATTTATAAACGGTATATTGACAGACTTACAGATTAAAAAAAATTATTCTGGAGGGCCAGCATATTGTCCTCTGACTAACCGAATTACTGACTGACTGACTGATTTACTGACTGACTCCCCTAGTCACCGAGTGCTAAATACTGAACTAAATTGATAGTTTTGGTAAAATTTGACTCGGCAAGCTCAGTCTAATATTATTGTTTGGCTGAGGCAGTTTAGAAATGCTGTCAATTTATAGGTCTCGAAAGTAATTTCAAATCTACCAGGAGTTGTTCTACATGTACCTTTATCACATTAGGGTTGGAAAAGGAGTTGGTAATTTGCTTCTGTATACAGGGTTACCAAACATTCAATGGACATTTAATAGTAGGAACTTACAATCTCTTGAACCAATTCGAAGGGATGATTGGTGAAGATTTGGCTCAACATTTTCGCTAGCAATTATTTGTTGCTGTTAATCAATACACGTGTGTCTCATCTTTAAATGTTTTCGTCACTTTCTTACAGAAGACAGGTGGTCGAAACAAGGCCTATCTTCTAGTTCCCGAAGCCATCTTGAGAAACAAGGGAGAGAAAGCTACTGATGATGAAAAGGATAAGGATAAGAGGAAGCTGGAAGTGCTCCTGAACAAACTAACAGCAAGTACCTTGGCATGACAGGAATCATGGATCACCCACACCGAGCAAAGGCGATCATATGATGAAAGATGGAATGATCTTTTTTGACAAAAGTGCACTTTCTTCTCAATTTGCCTTCAAGGTTTTTTGGATGATGTTTTAATTCCGTTATTGTAATACTATAGAATTGGTACTTTTCTTGATAGATTAAGCAAATCACTTTTGATTAGGTCTACGATTACATTAAAACATATAGCCATATAGTTTGGTGCAACGGTTATGTCTAAAAAACACCGTGTTTCTTATTAATAACGTCTCGACAAACAAATCATTTTTGAGCGTTGTTTGACGTAAAGCCTTTCAATCTAAGAGTCATAACACGATATTGAAGTCAAATAAATTGTTTTAATTGTTTCCAACAACTCTTTTGCGTCATAGTTCTAGGACTATAACTTGAAAATGATAAACTATAGGCTTATACCAAACATAACAATTTGATTATTGGTTAATTGTAGTATAGTACGGGTGTAAATGTTGATATAAAACTGCATACGTGTAATTTTCTTTGTAAATCTGTTTATGTTAAATGCAAAATCGGAAAGAATTTAAAGAAGTAATTTGGGAAAAAGGTAAAAAAAAAAAAAAGTGTGAATTGTGACTCGTGTGAATGCAATCGCACTAAAATCGAGTTGTGCGTGCATGACCGCACGCGTATAAGTATGATGCGATTCTAAAGCGCGTCGAGAAAAAAGGCATTAAAGTCTTTATGACGCAACTCTCCTTTATTTCGCGAGCCGAATTTTCCGAAAAACATGAAATAATCGGAATTATTATTCTTTTAATTAAGGAATACATGTATTAAGAATATTTATAACTTCGGGGTTTTTTATTTTTACTGTGATTCACGTATTTATATTAAATCAAATTTTGCACCCGCAGTCAATCGAAAGTATAATAAGTATTGTTGTGTTGTTATTGTGACGTCATAAACGCGCGGATCGCTACAGTAGTAACTTTTTGTTTTGCTGTCAACGAAGTTTTCAAGTTTGTCTGCATTTTCTAACACAACACTAATGCCTCATAATTACTGCTTCGATGAGCGACGACGATATCATGAAATTCCTGCTGCTTATATGAGTTATATAGCTTTACTACAATTTGTTGACATCAAGAAAAGTAAGTTTCATTTTAAAATACCATTTCTGCTCAACTTTTAATAACCAAAATAATTAAAACTAGTATAGATATATACTCATTCAAACTAATTCTTGAAATGTAACACAGGCCTGTGTATATTTTAACTGCAGATCATGGTGACGTCAACAAATCATCTTTCGCTCTTTGAGAGTGGAATTCGCACCTTAAGTCCCGAATTTGATCCAGGTAACCTATGGTAGCAGACCAGTAAATAAACTTCCATAGACCCCAATGGTAAATGCTCCCACTTCAAAAATTCGGGAAAAATACTCACAACTCTCCAAGGTGTTCGAGACACACATCAAATTAAAGCTTATTTCATCATCTTTCAATTTTTGTTCAATTTACGGGGGGTCAACTGATGACTTTTAGGAGAAATTTCCATCTGAAGACGATCACCCCTGAAAATAGTCCTGAAGCCCATCGCCATTTTGAAAAACGATGCCTACACTCCATTGCAAAGTAGAGCGCTTTTAGGGTCCAAATTACATCAAAATTACACAGAACTGCAAGCTCCAAGTCCTGTGCACGGTTTCCATCCATATTTTTGACAAACCCTCAAGTTCATGGCCCACAGCATGCTCAAATACCGAAGATTTTGAGGGCATGCAAATCGTGATTTGGCCGGCGCAGGCAATTTCGGACTGATTTACTGGTCTGCACCCTATAGAGAAGCGAGGTTTTGAAAAATTTCTCCAAACCACTTGTACGGCACGAGGAAGGATGGATGACTCATATTTCATCAAAAAATGGCGAGAAAAAAAATCTCTGACTGCGATTTCTGGCCGGAAAACAAGCCCTCTGTTTGCGGCTACCTTACTGTAGGGCGCCCCCAACGGGCGTGAATTGAGTTTTTGCTCCTTCCGACCCCAAATTACCCCCCCCCCCCCTTGTTCGCTCGAAATTGCTGTGATCGGAGGACGGTCCATCGGCCCTATTCAGATTTTGGGCGCATTTGTTGCGGAACCGCCATTGGTGACCCCTTTTGAAACGCTGCCCCCCCCCCAGGTTCCGCCCCCCTGAAAAAAACCACTCCGCAAACATTTTGACAACAAACGGTGGAAGGCGCCATTTTGAAACTACAGGTAGCAGACCAGTAAATAAACTTCCATAGACCCCAATGGTAAATGCTCCCACTTCAAAAATTCGGGAAAAATACTCACAACTCTCCAAGGTGTTCGAGACACACATCAAATTAAAGCTTATTTCATCATCTTTCAATTTCTGTTCAATTTACGGGGGGTCAACTGATGACTTTTAGGAGAAATTTCCATCTGAAGACGATCACCCTTAAAATAGTCCTGAAGCCCATCGCCATTTTGAAAAACGATGCCTACACTCCATTGCAAAGTAGAGCGCTTTTAGGGTCCAAATTACATCAAAATTACACAGAACTGCAAGCTCCAAGTCCTGTGCACGGTTTCCATCCATATTTTTGACAAACCCTCAAGTTCATGGCCCACAGCATGCTCAAATACCGAAGATTTTGAGGGCATGCAAATCGTGATTTGGCCGGCGCAGGCAATTTCGGACCGATTTACTGGTCTGCACCCTATAGAGAAGCGAGGTTTTGAAAAATTTCTCCAAACCACTTGTACGGCACGAGGAAGGATGGATGACTCATATTTCATCAAAAATGGCGAGAAAAAATCTCTGGCCGCGATTTCTGGCCGGAAAAAAAGCCCCCTGTTTGCGGCTACCTTACTGTAGGGCGCCCCCAACGGGCGTGAATTGAGTTTTTGCTCCTTCCGACCCCAAATTACCCCCCCCCCCTTGTTCGCTCGAAATTGCTGTGATCTGAGGACGGTCCATCGGCCCTATTCAGATTTTGGGCGCATTTGTTGCGGAACCGCCATTGGTGACCCCTTTTGAAACGCTGCCCCAGGTTCCGCCCCTGAAAAACCACTCCGCAAACATTTTGACAACAAACGGTGGAAGGCGCCATTTTGAAACTACAGGTAGCAGACCAGTAAATAAACTTCCATAGACCCCAATGGTAAATGCTCCCACTTCAAAAATTCGGGAAAAATACTCACAACTCTCCAAGGTGTTCGAGACACACATCAAATTAAAGCTTATTTCATCATCTTTCAATTTCTGTTCAATTTACGGGGGGTCAACTGATGACTTTTAGGAGAAATTTCCATCTGAAGACGATCACCCCTGAAAATAGTCCTGAAGCCCATCGCCATTTTGAAAAACGATGCCTACACTCCATTGCAAAGTAGAGCGCTTTTAGGGTCCAAATTACATCAAAATTACACAGAACTGCAAGCTCCAAGTCCTGTGCACGGTTTCCATCCATATTTTTGACAAACCCTCAAGTTCATGGCCCACAGCATGCTCAAATACCGAAGATTTTGAGGGCATGCAAATCGTGATTTGGCCGGCGCAGGCAATTTCGGACCGATTTACTGGTCTGCACCCCTATAGTGAAAAAAAAATAAATCGATTTGAATATTCCCAATTAATGGCTTTTTCACCTAGGGAATCTTTTTGTCTCAGTATAAGCCCTCTGGACTTTATTTTATTCCATTATTTTTACCCTTACTGTCGTTTCACCCAGGACCAATTCCTGATGTCCACCTGTGGACCGACGGAGATTCCCCCACCCCTACGATTGCCGGCCGAGTGCCGATGAGAGCCCATCCAATTCGTCATCATGTGCCGATCATCGGCCGACCACCAGGCCTAAAACGATTTCCAGGTGAGAGTGCTACTGTAAATTTCATAAAAATGTAATTTACTAGAAACGCATTATTTCCAAAGCAGATAGAGTTATGGACAATGCCAAGTCTCAATGAAATGAGCATACTATCTTTTTGCTGGTTATGTTGGCTTCCTCTTTCGCAACCTAAGATTGAGGAGTTTAGGACATCAGCAATAAAAAATCTTGATTTTCAACCCCAATACTTTCTACATGGTTTTGTATTTCGAGTCTAACGGTGCCCTTTTTTTCCCCAGGTAATGGTCAGTCAATGCCGTTCAGAGGGATCTCAATAGTCCCCCGGAAGTCTCTCGACAAATGGGGAGCCATCCTTCCAGACAAGCCTAGGATTCATCAGTTTACGCCACCGGTCAAAAAGGGCCGACAAGAAAACGCCTTGGCTGAAAGTCCAAGTCAGGAACTTGAAGAGGATGCTGATGACTTGACGCCAGAAAATATAGCAGACCTGTCCATCGATGACATCCTGGCCGTAGCTGGGATTTCATTGGATGATGAGAAGACCACCAAGAGCGCCACCAAGAGTCCTGCCAAGGAAAACTCAGATGGGTGCCTTGCTCCCAGTCAGCCTTTCAGCGCAGCTTATGACAGTGGCGCCAGACAAAGACGAGAGAAAGACTCTTTGATGCATATGGCAGACTGCCTGCTGTCAAAGATAGACAAAACAAGTCAGCAAACTGACTGCAACGACAATCTCGAGGATCAAGATTGTAATATTAAGGGGGAAGAGTTAAGAGAAGACGAGATCATTAGAGATGAACTTGATGAGGAACCGGTGGAATCCGACAATCCTGGAAAAGACCTGCTGGTCGTGGACAAGGACCGGCCGCGTTTCCCACCTCGCCTGCCCCCGCTTTGCCTCCCCACTGAGGGCAAGGGTTTGACAAACCACGGCGAGTCTGATGTATTGCTGAAAGGTTCACGTCTACTGCAACCATTTAAAAACTCGGACCCGAACCGACCTGGCCAAAAGCAAAAGGCCAAGAAAAAACGGCAGAGCAGAGAGTGTAGTGATGACTGCATGATGAAAGGCCAACTTATGCCAGATTCGGATTCAGTATTCATCCAAAAGGAATCGACATTGAACGACAGAGACTTCTGTCAGTTTTCCTTCAACAACAATGGTTGGACCGAGCTGACTAATGGAGAAAGCAAAGACAACGAATCTTTTAAAGATACAAACCAAAATGCAGCGAGGAGTAAAGAAACCCCACAGCACTCGCAAAGCTCACCTGATAGCATGTTGCAAACCATGATAAATTGGGTCTCGGGTGGAGTATCAACTTCGAGTACAGCAACTGAGGCAACACGTTCCTTCTCGATCTCACCTGTATCAGCAGATGACGTCGTTAAGCAGACCACGCCTGCTTTAGGCGTGCCTCCAGGATTTGGCGTGGTTTCCACACCTCAAGATAGCCAGCATGATGATTTGAAAACTAACTCGACAGCTCCTCCTGGTTTGGGGACATATTTAGCCAACCGGGGAATGGATTCGAACCTGGGCACATCTAGTTTTGAGGTAACTGCACTGACTGGATTTGAGATGAATCTTAGATCCTCGGATGAGTCTAGAATCCCACATTCTCTGGGATTCCAAAGACAGAAAATCCCGAGTGGAACCACTATTGCTGAGAGTGTTGAAGCTACCGATATTGATATCGAGCAAAGTCAAAGATTCCAGACGGACAATGACACCTCATGGCTCAAGATGATTATGACAGTGAAGACTGGTTCTGTGAGGTGCTCTGGCCAGCCGACTGGAAAGAGACTTACCGTGACGCTTCTCACCTACCAGCTGAGCTACGGGAGGAACTTCGTATTGATCTGAGCGGGTTGCCCCAGGATGATAATAGCAAACCAAAACCGCAATCTCAGAATCTTGAAGAAGACACACATGTGCAAGAAGTATCAACGGTCCATGACGAAACAGCGAAGAGCAATGGAAACAACAACCATAAAATAGACAACGCAAAGATATCCAAAGGTACTCAAACCACAAGGACACCTACCTCGACGAACTCCTCAAGAAATGTAACATTGGACACGACGAGTACATCTCTTGAGGATACTGGAGAAAGAAATTCTTCGAAAGAGAAACTTTCTTCTGACGCTTGCTCAAACAGTCGAGATTTGGGCTCATACAAAAGCACAATTCACCGCGGTGAATTGTCCTTAAGTAGTGATTCTCTCTGGTCTCAGTCTGTCACAACTTGGGGACTCGATGCCGAGGAACTCATGTTGCTCTTGTCTTATGAACAAAGTGACAACACGTCCGGGTTCGCATCAGATGAGGTGTTTGATGAAGACAGTTTTTTCGACACCATTATGGACTTCGTTGCCGACTCTCAACTCTATTCCGAGTCTGTTCCAAGCCTTCTGACCACGCCAGACATTGTATCTCCATTCTGCTTCACTCTCCCGAATGGTGAACACGATGTGTTGGATCTTCACAAGGTTCATGATAACTGTAAAACGGACTTGAATTTCGAGGAGAAAATCTGTCCGCAATCCTTGACAGAATCTCGCGACAGCTTAGACAGTCACCTGCCCGAGAGGACGAGGACGGAACTTGAGCTGGAATGCATCTCCAAGACTGTCGTTGCCAAGAAACCAGGCCTTCTGGTGAATCACTCCAAAGATGCTGATCGTCAAGGGGATCATGAAGTGTCAGAGCAGGAAGAACTTGATAACGTCACCCATGTAATCCAAGTCAAGTCGACCGAAGACAATGAGCTGCATCAGGAGGACAAAAACATGATCTCAACTCTGAACGTTGTTGCATCAGACGCTACACACTCGCTAGAAGTCCAATCTAAGAAATGGGCGAGTAGTTCATCCTCATTAACACCTGATGTTAAAAAGTGGATGCGGCTGAACGACATGCAGATGGAGGAGGCGGTACAGGCGGAGAGGCTCGCTGGAGGGCGCTCTGTACCTGCGCCACAAGTGACGGCATCCGAGAGCACTTACGATCGGATCGTGAACTGGGTTGAAAAGTCGGATTTCTCGATTAAACCTTCGATTGGACAGGACGGTAAGGGCTGAGGAAGAATTTCTGCTGTGAAATTTTGAAATGTAATTATTATTATTTTATGAGAGAAAAAAATTATGAAGGAAACCAATAATTGCGACCGAATAATGATTACACCCGACTTGACATCAACCGCAAACAACTTTAAAAAAAAATATATAAGATCATGACATTATAAAGTATTTGTACTAGTTTAAAAGCGCCTAATATTAGTGAGGATTTGCACCCTCAAAAAATAATGATGTTAAATAGTTTTTAGTAAAATTTATATATACTATTGCTAGTTAATTATTCTGAAAATGGAATGCATGATTTGGCGCTTGTAAAACTGAGATGATGCATAAATGAAACTGAAAATCACTTTATATAAGGGGCATCGGCCAAAAGCGAATAGTTGATGTTTTAAAAACTTAAAAGAAAAGCAATATAAATTGTGTTGATGGAATATATATTATTTGTAAAATATGGGAAAAAAATATGTATGGATGACTGGTTATTCTGCTTAGTGCAGCACAACCCAACAGGAGCCTGCCGTATTAAAAGTACAATAGGCACAAAAGCATGTACATACATCCGATATATGCATGTGTAACGTAGAAAAACGGATCACTAGAGAAAAACACCTGGTTCCAATGATTATGTCGCGATTTAGTTTTTTAAACTGGGACAAAAAAAGAAAAAGAAAAGGAATCAAGGAAACAAAAATAGACTTCTCACAAAATTTAATTTAGTCTCAAAAAACTTCCAACAAAAAAAAAACAATTTCTATCCTCAAGCACAAAAAAAACTAGTTTCCAGAAATATTTCAAGGCACAAAATCTCAATCAGGATCAACAATGAATAAAACACTCAAAAGAATTTGCCAAGGATAAAAAAATAATTTGATAAAAAAAACTAAGTTAAAAGAATAAAAACCAAAGGAAAAAAAAAAGAAACAATAGGAAAACAGAAGGAAAACAGAAGGAAAACAGAAGGAAAACAGAAGGAAAACCCACACAGCACTAAAGGAAAATGACTCTTAAAAGCACAGGAATGAACTAAAAACCTGCAACCAGAAAAATAAGAAAGAAACAAATGGCAATTTAAAAACAGTTCTTATAAAACAAAACTCCTATGAAACTACAGTCCATGTACTAAAGTATGCTCTAAGCAACAAAAGGGTCCAAATGCAAGTTTGCCACTGTGTGCACAAGCAGACAAGGGATTAACACACCATGGACTGCAAGATACTGCACAGTTCAATGGGCCTCATAATGATATGCAAATCCTCTGGACTGTCTCAATAAACTATTACTTCTAGGAAGGAGGGAACAAAGGATTAAGGCATGGTCTAGGCTAAATGAATGGATACAGGTCTATGTACATGAAGTCAAAAAGAGAAACTAAAAAATCTAGAAAAATATGAAAATCCACTCAAGAAAAGGGACTTAAACTCTCAGGATAACATACACATGAAACTTAAATGCAGGTAATCCTAGACTCAATCAATTAAAACCTGGGCAAACTTATATTACAAAACTTTTTAGAAAATCACACATTTTCAATACTTTCAAAGAATGGACACCTCAAAATGTTCAGAAATGAGCCAAAAGTAGAATCAAGTTGGAATGAAAACTTAAAACAGTAATCAAAAGTTTCAAAGTTTCTAAACAAAAAAACTAGTAAAAACGACTTCTAAGAAAAGAGCGGAGACACAAACGATTTCATGTATAGGAAAAAAACATCAATCTTAAAAGGAGCTAAAATGATACTGAACTGGATAATATGAGTATCATAAAGGCAAATATAAAACTGCAATTATACAATAATAAGAAAAGTAATGAAAACTCACCAATGACTGGACTAGCAGACAAAAGAAACAGCTAGGAAGACACTCTCCAGGTAGGAGGAAATATATGACTATATGATGTTAAGTTGTCTCACTGCTGGTCTGCTGGGTAATAATGACTCTGGCATGACAATGTGGCAGCTTTTATATGGGGGACTTGTGGGCTAAAATAAACAAACAGGGGGTCACACTACCAGGAAAGGGGGGGGGGACATCTAAACTTCAACTAAAATGATTTTCTTTTCTAAGGGGGGCTACTCCTATTGAATACACTATAAAAATACACAAGGGAAACTTGGCCCTGCCACACATGGAGAAGTGCAACGTTTTGCCTGCATTACGAAGGCAGCCATTTTGTGCATTACAGAAACAAATTCTCGCCGGGGAGTCGCCGCCCCACCGTCCACTCACAACAGTTATTACAATCAGCAGCATCCGAGTGGTGGGCGTCCTTAGACCCCCTTTGCATAGGTCTGCGACCTTTGGGCCTCCCTTGTGCGACCATAAAACTGGCCAGGTCGCCGTTGGAGGCTCAAGGAGGCCGAATGGTTGCCTAGGGCGTTCAAAAGTGTTCAAACATGTTCAAAACAGTCGCACAAAGGAGTCGCCAAGGAGGTTGGTTGATCAAAGGTGGCTCGAATGAGGCGGAAGGGAGGCACAAGCATTGCCGTGGTTGCAGAATGGACGCACAATGGTCGGCCAATGGTCGCCACGTAATAGATCCGTTCTAGCTGTTGCAAATTTTCCCGTCATCTGGACGATGCTTCTGCCTACCTTGTGCCTCCTTTGACCGACCAATAGCGTGTATTGAACGATGACTGTGGCGACCACTGTGCCTCCATTCGGCACAGGGGAGGCAGGCAAGTGGCTCATTGGACGCAAAGGTCGTTCGTAGCTCGACATGAAAACGCCCGAAAATTGCAGTTTTGGTGGTTCAAGGGAGGCACAAGGATCGCTGGAGTAGTCACATAGAAACATGATTTTCTGGGTTTAGGCGACGATTGAGCGTCGCTATTTTTTGGTCGCTCATAGGTGGTACAAAGGTCGCAGCCCTGTGTAAAGGGGGCCTTAGGAGCAGAGAATAATCGTGTCGAATTATAAAAAAAGGTAAAAGATAAGAAAGACGAGAGTGAATTTTCTTGCTAGATTAAGTATATGAGATTAAAGTGATTAATGGAAAAGGGTGAACTAAAATATTGTAAAGCAGACTAAAGAAAATACTTACTTGAAAATTAACCGGTTTTGGTACTTGACAAAGCATACCGTCAACTGGTCTTTAACCAATTAATAATTGACTGTTGGATGTAAAATCTACAAATAAAACCTTGTAAATCGGTACCGTAATGTTGGATATCATAAACAAAAACCGTTAACGGACTGCGCCCCCAATTGGTCAAAGTAAACCAGCCTACTCGGTCATCGGTTTGCTTACGACAATAACCTCCCAACAAGCTTCAATGAATACTTTGCCTCCATCCTTCTTGCCATTGGCAAGATAATTCATCACCGACGTCTGAAGATCCTCAGGCACCGTCTTCCTGAAATTCAAGACTTGAGTGAGGGAATCCAGCAGCAGGCTGCCTTCTTCTGAGGCTTGGTCGAAGCAAACGGTGATGTCGCAGTGAGTGGGTTGGTTGTACCGGGTGTACGGGATGCCTCGGCGGTCCAGCCAGCTTCGAAGTATGGCGGAGTTGACAACGGTAAATGATTGGTCATGAAGAGATGGAAAGTGATTCCAAAAGCGCATCCATCCGCTGTCCTCTGTAAAAAGTTGAATTCTTTGATTATAATTAATAGGGTATAATATAGGCCTACCCGATGCTTATTGCTTATAATTTTGGCTGAAGCATGTCATGTGACCTGTAGTCGATTTTGGAGACTTGATTCAGAATACTCATAAGGCCTTTTCACACTATCTCCGTTTCGAACCGTGTTGAAACCTACCCGGATCCAACCCGGTTCAGCCCGAGTATTTTTTGACACGGATCGGAGAGAAGCGACGTTCACACTGTCCTTTACGGGAACGGCCGCTACGTGAACCGTGTAACGTTCAATCCGGCTACGGCCCCTGTGAATTCACACTACAAATTCTCGACACGGATCGCATTCGGCACAGGGCGCTGCGATGATTTTCTCAATCCCATAATGCATTGCGACGCACGCGGCTGCTGCGCGCACGAGACTTACAGGCCGGTGTCACGGTCTCACTTCTCCGGCGTGCTAGCTTCTCCAAAAGGGAAATTTCGCTTCAACACGCACGCACAAAATTGCGCAGTAGTGTACATTTTCGTCACTGTATTAGTGTGCGGAGTTCCTCGGGGCTGTACTTGTGTACATAAGATCTTACGATATTTGTATGCATAGAATTTTCGTGGCGCGCACTATTAACTCCCAATATTAAAGACTTGAAATGCACATTTATTTTAAGCCGTGGTTGCAACAATAATGACAAAATGGACCACGAACGAGCAAGAAACACGGACCAAGGAGTTCGTTCTTAATTATTCCTCCATGGACACACACATGCATGACGCTGGGAACACAAATCAAAATGCTTGCAAGACTATGGAATGACTTGACCCACAGGACGTGTTACATAACACATTCTTGGGTATCCCCACTGTGTTATTAATGGGCTTGGAGACTTCAGAACAGCCCGAGGAAAAGTAAGCACAGCGGACACATGAGCATGAATCGTGCTCATGTAACGTGCACTGTAACGTGCTCAATTATCCGCCGAATCAACCCGGAGAAGCTAGCACGCCGGAGAAGCGAGACCGTGACACCGGTGTGCAGCGTGAATTTACTACTCTGTGAAATACGGACTCATTGGTAGTATTGCGCATGCCTATTAGGAGAAGGACCTGTCACGTGAAAGAGTTTGACCAATAATAAGAGAGTAAACGAATCCGATTTGGGAGTCGGATTTTTGTACGACACCAGCGCAGCTGTGTGCATTATTTCCAAAATGGCTCCGGTCATTTCGTTAGACGATTCGTTCTATTTAACATTAGAAATGAACATTTTGGGGTACATTTTGCGGACCTAATACAAGCCCAGACTCGGTAAAGGATGCTCCATACACCGATACATTATTGGATGATAATTAGGGAGCGATTGTTTTGGGATCGGTGTTTGTGACGGCGATAGTGGTGGAGGGAAATATTATGCACGGCGTGTCAGATTTTCGGTAAAATGTCGGCCTCAACTCAACACGGATCGGCCGTGAGTGACTCAACCCGGGGCGGTTCACACTATCATTTTCGACACGGTTCACGCCAAAACATGCAATTTCGATCCGGGTTGAGATTTTCAACCCTGGTCCCTTCCAGGGTTGATTTCGATCCGGCTAGAGCACGCTACCCGGGTCGGAACCGGGTTGAAATTTTAGAAGTGGGAAAAGGGTTGAAAAAAATCTCGGGGTTGGAACCGGTTCCAACCCGGAGATTTTGGACAGTGTGAAAAGGCCTATAGTGACCACCCTTTAGATTGATACAAGATTGAAAGGTTTTCGTGACTTTAATATTTTTTTTAAAGGTGTAAATGAAATACCTGATATGGTGGTTACCAACATGACCCCACCAGCCTCTAAGCGCTCGTACATGTACATCAACGTGCTCTCTGGGTTGTCGACGTAATATAAGCACTCCACCGCACTGATGAAATGAAACTTGGTCAAATCTCCCGCCTTTTCGTATTGCTCGATCGTCTGCTGCCGCCAGTCACAAATGACACCTTGTAGTTCGTGGGCCTTGGATTGAGCCAATGCCCTGTACTGGTCTAGGAATACCGTAGTGGGCTCAACTACTCGGTTGTTGATGCGTGGGAATCGCTTCATGACTTTCTTCAACATCATATAGTCTGGCTCACCTTAAATAGAAGTTGAAAGGTATAGGCCTACTTGAAATGAATGAAGCAGTCATGCAGGCCTACTTACTTGTTGAATTGATTCAAGTGACGTAGACATATAAACTAGACACACGTGGGTATACTAAAAATTATCATTTACCTCGTTCAACTTCACCCGTATAAAAGTTTTTAAAAATAATAATAATAATAATAATAATAATAATTCAGTGTTCTAGTAATCGTACTTGGTATTTGTACTTTTTGAGAATACTCGTACTCGCAATCGAATATCAAAATTACTCGAATTCACGGGGCTCGTACTCGAGAAGCAATTAGTACTTGGGCTTGAGTATTCATTCATTCATTCATTCATATTGGTTTGTTTCCACCCCATTATCGCAGTTAAAAACTGAATTGCAATGGATTTAACAAAATAATAAATTATTTAACACCAAATCAACAAATTATTTGACAACAATCACCATTACAATTTACACACACAAACAAACAAAAACATTAAAACACGAACAATGACTTTTACATTTCACGCGTACAAAGCATACTGTTAAAAACATGTCCATTGCAATTTACATATCGAAAAATTAAAATTATTATTATTGGTTATGCAACCTGATTAAGGTAGGAAGCGCACTGGTGTAATAACGTTTTGTTCGGCAACGGATTTCAGGGATGAATGGTTTATTCCGCAGCCTTCTAGTATGTTGAGGCGGAAAGAATTCACGAAAAAGGTCAGTGTGTTTAAGGGTTTTGTTGAAAAAGGATAATGATATTTGATTACGTCTGTTTGCCCAAGAATCTAAGCTGAAATGCGATAAAGCTTGGGTGTATGACAAATACTCGACCCCAAGAATAATCTTGAGAACCCGTAACATGTGGATTTTACCATTAGCACGTTTGACAATGCTGTCCACATTTTTGTCCCATTTGAGATCACTTTGGATATTAACCCCAAAAACCTTGATATGTGATGTGTTGTGATTCGATATCGTACTCCATCATGTCATCAAACTCTTACTCGATTGTTAAGATTCGGGGAAATATCGAGTAATTAGTTTTGAATAAATTAATTCTCCTTTATACTTGAACGCACGTGCTCGGCTCTATCGATGGCTCAAAAATAGTCTATAACACCCATATTGCTGCCTGAATTGGTGGTTTCATTTCCACTTAGGCCTATTACTTGAGATTGTTATTGTTTTCACTTGACTACTCCATAAAGAACTGATGCTTGTACTGGTCCAATTAGCTTACAAAGAGGCCTACTTGGTCCTTGGACTCGGGTACCTTAGGTACTCGTTCTCAAGGGTCAAAGTACTCGGACGCGAGTGGTACTCCTTGCTTGGTACTCGACAGTACTCTGTACTTGGTACGCGTCACTGTTTTAAATCACCAACGGTATCACTGTCACAACTGTGCCCCGGCTCCAAAAGCCACAATCATACCCATCACATCTTAGTCGATCACCCACATAGCACCATCATCCCCATGATGATCCCATCCGAGGCATTATCATCACCACCACCGTCAAGCAAGGCATATACACTTAATTGTCAATGATCTAATACCTACCAGCTCCGCTGCCCACTCCCAGGACCCGTAGCTCTTCTTTCCCGTCTAGTTTGGCCTGGATCAAACGCACCACCGCTTCGTCAAAAACTCTGTCCACCCATTTAGAGTAGACACCTAACATGTCGATTTTGACGGCGTATATTTTAAAGGACGCTTCAAAGCGGTGCTTGTCTTGGAAGACAGAAGGCAGGTGCTTCGATTCCATCGTTTTGGTTCCGTTTCTGGCCTGTTTCGTGGGCGAGCTATGGTCTATCGTGTGGCTGTAGTCTTCAACCGGGCCCCGTAGCGAAAAACTGCGAACTGCATGGAAAACTAAAGAATGGGCCTACTAGGTACGTTTCTTAATTCCCGAACGAAAACCTAAAATGACCCTAAGGCTACGTTCAGCGCTGTAACCGTGGATCTGATTGGTTATGCCGGAGTATGCCACCATGGGCAGCACTGATCTGGGGACGTAGGACTAGAGCAGCGAACCTAACGCTTGCGGCCTCCCTGTGATTGGCTGTGACTATGCACCGTATAAGACCATTAACATGATAATGATCCCAGTTCACTGAGCGACTCGTGATTGACGTGCGTGCCTTTTGGCTGATACGTGATGGTATGGTTGACCAGACATTTGGCCTGTGTATCAACATTATGAAGCTAAGTATTCCAAACAGCTGCGTCTTAAAATACAAATTTACCTTAAAACCACTACTTTTGGAATTTGTGCTTTTTTTAATTGCCCCCCTCCTACGGTTTTCGGGTGGGGTGATCCTGTGTCCTCTACGTATTACATAATGATCATGCATCTATCAAGCCAAATACCAATGTAAGATATCAAAACTGTCATCGGTAAACATGCGTTTTTAATATTTTTTTCCCTTTGAGAGGTATATTCCAAAATTTGGTTATTTTTGAATGGTGTATTCTATTTTCATGTTTGTTTTGGTTGATTGACGTTTTACATAATTATAGCACATTATCTGCGTAGAGGGTTCAATACCTGAACGAAATGCTGCGCTTTTCAAATGCGGTAAACCAACAGGGGCGAACGAAACTATCATTGCTTCAACCCTGTGAGATATTTCTATAGAATTAGGGTGGAGCGGTGGGCCTTCCTTCTATTGTCTGTGTTGTGACACTGTGCCCCGGCCAATGAATTGAAAAGGCTGTGGCGTAAGTTATTCATTCAAGGTATTAGGCTCTTTATAATGTGCCCGCCTCCTATTCATAACCCGAACGTAAACGGAACTTATAGTATGCCACGTGACAGGGAATTGGGCAATCACTGAGAAGATAACAAACGTGCATGGACGTACATGTTACGTCCTTAGGGGCAATTAAGAAACGTACCTACTGGTACATAAAGCCCCAAAAAGGTCTTCGGTTTCTGGTTTGGAGCTTGCCCCAAAAGTGGTGCGGTGACGCGGCCTTTTTTTTTTTACCGTTTTTTTTTCTTCAAATGTCGGCTGATGATTGCAATGGTGCCCGTTTAAATTTAGGAGTGCAGAGAGGTCACATAAAGCTTATACTCGATCGTAGCCCCATCTAAACTACATTTTGCAGTAGCATGATTCCAGTCAAACCAGTGAGTTTGACGGTTTTGAGACATCATCTTACATTGAAAAACTTTTTCATTGTGCCGACACACATGGCTACGGCGACGCGCGCGCATACCAGAAACCGGAGACTTTTTTTTTTTGGCCTAAAGAAAATAACGAACACAATTACTGCAGAATACCCCGCAACTCACGTGAACCTATTGTCGAACGAGACATTAACAATCACTTTGACCTTATTATTGTTGTACCGGGAATAATCGATGCAATGGAAAGGCCCGGATTAAGTCTTTCGTATGAGGCACTAGTGTTCCGCAGGCCCTACTCTGCTATAAGCTCTAGGGCGCAAAATTCATTCTGATGCTATTAAGTACAAAGCACTGTACAAATCAATTAAGCCAGGCCAAACTGGTATGGACCTAGCTCTAAAAGCCTGTTGACACCAAGGGTGTTCACAAGGGCGGATCCAGGGGGGGGGGGGGGCCAAAGGGGGCCATGCCCCCCCCCCCCCAAAAAAAAACGAGACCATTTTTTTTGTTTATGTGACATCGCAATAAAGGCAGGCAATGAGTACACCACCATCTTTTCCTCAAAAAAACATTGGTTAAAGTGGTCAGAAATTGCCTCAGATCGCACCACAGAGCATCTAGAATCCAAAAAAATTTCGGGGCCCTTCAGCGGGCCCCGAACCCCACGCCGTAATTTTTTTGATCCACTGTTTTGGGGGTCCAATTTTTTGTTTGGCCCCCCCCCCAAAAAAAATTGTCTTCTGGATCCGCCCTTGGGTGTTCATCGCTTCTTAAAAGTGGGGGTGGTACAAACATGTGTATCTTGATCAGAACTAATGCGAGTGCGATGCCTAAACGTCGTGGGCGATTTCTTTTTGGGGGGAGGGGATTCTTGACGCTCTGCTGTGGTGCAATCTGAGGCATATTCTGACCACTTTAAACTATATTTTTTATTTAAACATCATTTTCGACTTGGTAGTCATCGAAACAGCTTTTCTGAGCTATAGAATCAAATGAAGGCTACAATATGTTTTATTCGGGGACGAAAATACTTGAGGGGGGGGGGGACGACATGTCCCCCGTCCCCCACCGATCGACGCCCGTTGGCACAGTGCTTGAGAACGCGACGACAGCCTTGAAATTGAAATTGTATACGTAGGGCCTACGTGTATGCCTACATGCTATTCAGCGTCAGTTGGTGAAATCGAAAATTTGGAGAGAGACCCTGAAAGTTTTACAAAACTTTCCTCTACGCGCTGGTGTGTGTGTGTGTGGGTAGGCCTATATATGTGCCTTTGATAAGACAATGCGGTATTTTGTAGGCCCCAGAATTTTTCGTTAGCCCTATGCACAGTGCCCACAATGGCGTACGCGTAACACCGTCTGATATTTTTTTTTGGGGGGGGGGAATTTTTTGAAAAGGGCACTTGCACATCCATCGTGAAATGTAAGCACGTTTTTTTCCCCGGACACTTTGCTTCTGTAAAATCAAAAAGCGGGAGGGGGGGGGGGGGGCTGGTTCAAAAGCGACCATTATATTCACGATAACGGACAATATATGGACCTTTTAAGGGCGATACGTGGGTGAAATTTAATTAAAATTAAATTGTATCTGGGCCGATAATGTGGATTGGGTTTTCAGTCCCAGCCTGATTCCGTGGGTTTTCCCCAGAATATTCTTTTGGGCTTTTCCTCCCGCCTCTAAAACTGTAACTTCTTCTCATTGTCTTCTTTCCACAGGTTTCTTCAGGCTTGCGAGCTACAGCGCCTAGGACGCTTTTGAGGATTCCTTGGTTTCATTACCAGAAATGATTAATAATAATAAAAAAAAAAGGCACGAGAACGGCCGATGGTACACAAAAGGGCACCAATTCTTTTTTTTTTAAAGGCACTCTGTTCAGAAAAAAAGGCACTTCTTAAAAAAGGGCACTCCTTACCAAATATGGGGGGGGCTTAATCAATGGTGAAAAAAAGGCCTTTCAATGGCAAAGGGCACTATTTAGAAAATACTGGGGGTACTATTTTGGCCCTGTAGTTTTTGCTTGTGTATAACTTTCTTTGATGTTTATAGCGCTGTTAACAAAATCTTGCCGTTGTTTTGGTAAAATAAGGCTCGTTTTTTTTCCATAAGTTATTTTCAGGAAGTCTGTTCTTTTGATATATCAGAGAGCATTCTTAATAATCTTCTGGTACTTCTTCGAAATTGTGCCATCGTTCGGATTGTAACTTCTAGTAAACCAAACAGTGCGAAATAACTTACTTATGAGAAACGAAGAAACGGCGGACATGTTTTTCCATATTCAAAAATCGATTGCTGTCGTTGAGAAATAAATTGATGTGCTGTATAATGTTCTCATAATGTTTCCCACCAAAAGCCAGGCATGAATAGTTGTACAATACATGCACATAATTATGTCCAATAGTTTCCTTCTCACAATTACATAAGACGCATTGGTTATCTGCTACCTTGTTCATGTTCATCTGCATAAGAGCATCCTTACCCCCCCCCCCCCCCCAAAAAAAAGGTCTTCGGTTTCTGGTATGGAGCTTGGCCCAAAAGTGGTGCGGCGACGCGTTTTTTTGTTTTGTTTTTTTTTTTCGCTTTTTTTTTCTTCAAATGTCGGCTGATGACTGCAAATGGTGCCCGACTAAATGTAGTGCAAAATGTATGGGAGCTAAGACAGGCCACATAAAGCTTATACTCGATCGTAACCCCATCTAAAAAAAACCGCTTAACTTGTGCAGCAGCAGGATTCCAGTCAAACCAGTGAGTTCGGCGGTTTTGAGACATTATCTTACATTACAAATCAAACTTTTAAATTTGCCGATGCGCATGGCTAGGGCGACGCGCGCGCAGACTAGAAAGCCTTAGTTCAGGCGCGGTAGCACCCCCCCCCCCCCACACACACACACACTTTTGTCTACCCCCCCCCCCAAAAAAATTAAAAATCCGTAAAAAAAAATGGCAGTATAAGGTGACGTCACATGCGAACGCTTTCCCCCTCTCAAATAGTCGTGAGAAGGGGGCATTAGTACACTATTAGGTAATAATAAAATTATAGCGTGCATGACTAGACTGTACTGTAGGATGAAAATATGGTACAAGCCCCTCCCCCATTGGTTTTCGGAGGCCTAAGTGTCCGGAGAAAAAAAAGGTCCACATTTCAGCACGCCTCCCTACAGACATTTCTGGATCCACCCCTGCTAGCCCCCAGAACCGTGCCTGCCTCTGTGGGATAATCCCGTTTTTTTAATACGATACCAAACATCATTATCGTCATGACTCATTATGCCGTTTCATGCGTTACACCAACTTTCGTTCTAGTCTAGTGGCCTCGAAGGGTTAAGTTTTTGCTGCCATGTGGTTTGTGCCTTTCTAAGAGTAACGTCTCCGATAACCATACTAAAATAAGTATCTTGGACTTTCATCTGGGAGACCTGATGATGATCGTCATTTTGTCCAGTCATTTTGACATCAAAATAATAATAATTATAATAATAACATTTGTAACGCGCCTTTTCCAAAGGTTACAAAGCGCAACCAAGGACACCTCTGATAGTAGGGGAAAAAACAAAAAACAAAAAAGAGCATTAACATGAATCAAGTGAACAGGTGGGTCTTAAGTGATGATTGAAACATATGTATTGAGGTGGAGCATCGAACTGATTGTGGGATGGAGTTCCAGATTCTTGGACCCGCCACAGTGAGGGCCTTATATCCTGCATCCTTGCAGTGCGAGGAATACGTATAGGTTGCCCTGAAATGGTTGTTATTATAGTTACACCTGTTAATGGTACGTTGAGGAGACATTTTGTCGTCAATAATAACACCTTAAAATGTCACAGCTATATTTAGAGGCAAACTGTTACCGTCGCAAATAGGCTAGTTAAAAACATAAATCTATCAACATTAGTGGGGGAAGGATAGGGTAAAATTGGGGTTAGGAGACAATAAGTACACATTAAGTACATTTTGTTTTTATAAAAATGGGGAATGATAAGAAAAATGTACAATGTTGTCCTTAAAATGAATTATGTTTCACTAAAATTAGAAAACAGATCTGAAACGGCTAATCTTTGAAGCAAACCTGGCACATAAATTGGAAACTTTAGGGTGGATTAAAGAAAACAAATAAACACAAATTAAGAGAAGTGCAAAATAAATAGAACAGAAAATGAGTAAATTTGATGTAACAATCAAATTTGAATGTCAATATCAGTTTTCAAATAAACATATAGCAATTTGAGATACAATGAACAGTAATGTAAACTTTTATTTCGCTGATTTCAGACCAAAAAAACAACAACATAAAATTTGGCTTTAATGTGAAATCATTCTTTTCCTACCACTTTTGGAAACTTTAATGGTACGAATTTTGCCTGTATGGAGCCATGCCATTCACGGCACATTAGTGACAAGGTCAAAGTGACTGGTCATGAAAGACAGGGTCTCGTCCGGCAAATAGGTTCGCATGAGTTGCGGGTATTCTACAATTGTGTCTGTTCTTTTTCTTTATGGACCATTAGGCCAAAAAAAAAAGTCTCCGGTTTCTGGTATGCGCGCGCGTCGCCGTAGCCATGCGCGTCGGCAAAAGTTTTTTTTTCAATGAAAGATGATGTCTCAAAACCGCCAAACTCACTGGTTTGACTGGAATCCTGCTGCTGCACAATTTTAACGTGTTTTTAGATTGGGTTATGGTCGAGAATAAGCTTTATGTGGCCTCTCTGGACTCCCATATATTTGCACTAAGTTTAGTCGGGCACCATTTGCAGTCATCAGCCGACATTTGAAGCAAAAAAATCAGGTAAAAAAAAAAAAAGCCGCGTCGCCGCACCACTTTTTGGGCAAGCTCCATACCAGAAACCGAAGACTTTTTTTTTGCCTTAGGTCCAAACAGGTTTTTTTTTTTCAGTTCGCAGTTTGTAACTATGTACGGGGGTGAACACATGATTGTCTATAGCCTACACGATACACATTAGCTCACACACGAGAGCTATAGGGAACTTCAAGGCCTCGTTATTTAAAGAACGGGTTTATATTCGCGTGGCGCCTGGGAACTCCGCATTTTGTAAAGGAAAGAGTCAACATTAATTTTGTGTATCTGTTAAAAGGTGGAATCAAAAAGATGGAATCGAAGCACCTGCCTCGTCTCTTCCAAGACCAGCACCGCTTCGACGCGGCGTACAAAATCTACCACACCCATTGGGACATGTTAGGTGTCTACTCTAAATGGGTGGACGGAGTTTTTGATGAAGCGGTGGTGCGTTTGATCCAGGCCAAACTAGACGGGAAAGAAGAGCTACGGGTCCTGGGAGTGGGCAGCGGAGCTGGTGGGTATTAGATAGTCACTGAATATTAAGTCATAGGCCTTGCTGGACGGTACAAAAGTGGTAACGATGATGCCGAGTACCAAACTGTCGAGTACCACTCGCATCACCGAGTACGTTGACCCTTGAGAACGAGTACATCAGGTACCCGAATCCATGTAGGCTTACTTGAACCTTCGAGTACAAATTTGGGGAGTCAGGTTGGTGTAGCGGTACTTTCCTCGCCTTCCACCGCTGCGACCGGGGTTCGAATCCCGCCTGGGCAAATATGTGGGTTGGGTTTTCAGTCCCTATCTGATTCCGTGGGTTTTCCTCAGAATGTTCCTCTGGGCTTTTCCTCCCCCCTCTAAAACTGTAATTTCTTCTCTCTACGGGTTTCTTCAGGCTTTCGAGCTACAGTATACTTAGGGCACTTTTGAGGAATCTTTGGTTTCATTACCAGAAAGAAATAAAATAAATAAAATAAATAAACTAAAAATGATAACAACTGTCAATACTTTTCTCGATCTTGTTGACGGACCAGAACAGTTCGAAGGAATTCAAAATAAATAAATATAAAATAAAATATAGTCCAGCCCAAGTACTAATTTCCGAGTACGAGTACTGTGAATTTCAGTCCGAGTATTTTTATATTTGAGTGCGAGTACGAGTATTCTCAAAAAGTACGTCAATACCGAGTACAAGTACGAGTACTTACACTAAATTAAAACTATATTATTTACTTTTATACGGGTGAAGTTGAACGAGGTGAAGGATATTTTTAGTACGCCAACGTGGCCACGTGATCTAGTTTACTGTCTACGTCACTTGAATCAGATCAAAATAAGTCGGCTTACACTCTACATTCAACTGCGTCATTCACTTACAGTATATCTTTCAACTTTCATGGTTTCTGTTTAAGGTGAGCCAGACTATATGATGTTGGAGAAAGTCATGAAGCGATTCCCACGCATCAACAACCGTGTAGTTGAGCCCACACCAGTACTCCTAGACCAGTACAGGGCATTGGCTCAATCCAAGGCCCACGAACTACAAGGTGTAATGTGTGACTGGCGGCAGCAGACGATCGAGCAATACGAAAAGGCGGGAGATTTGACCAAGTTTCATTTCATCAGTGCGGTGCAGAGCTTATATTACGTCGACAACCCGGAGAGCACGTTGATGTACATGTACGAGCGCTTGGAGCCTGATGGGGTCATGTTGGTAGCAATCATATCAGGTATTTTCTTTACACCTTTTCGAGAGAAAAAAATAAAGTCACGAACAGCTTTCAATTTTGTATCAATCTACAGGCCTGTCCGAGTACATGTATTCTGATTCGTCTCTAAAATCAACTACAGTTCATGATGACATGCTTAAGCCAAAATTACAACAAAACGTATCGTGTACCCTATTAGGTATAATTCTACCCCTCATTTTGGTATAAAAACCGATATTTTACAGAGGACAGCGGATGGATGCGCTATTGGAATCACTTTCCATCTTTTCATGACCAATTATTTGCCGGTGTCAATTCCGCCATCATTCGAAGCTGGCTGGACCGCCGAGGCATCCCGTACACTCAGTACAACCAACCCGCTCCCTTCGACATCACCGTTTGCTTCGACCAAGCCTCAGAAGAAGGCAGCCTGCTGCTGGATGCCCTCACAATGGTCTTGAATTTCAGGAAGACGGCGCCTGAGGATCTTCAGACGTCGCTGATGGATTATTTTGCCAACGAGAAAAAGGATGGAGGCAAAGTATTCATTTGACGCTGACTGGGATGCTATTGTTGTGAGCAAGCCAATGACCGAGTAGGCTAAAATGTTTTATTTTGACTGATTGGGGTGCAGTGTGTTAACAGGTTTTTTTAATGATTTGAACATTACCGATTTACAAGGTTTTATTTTTAGATTGAAGTAAAACTACTCATTGGTCCAATAAACATGCTATAATTTCGATTATAAAAATTGTAAACAGAAATGGCGTAGGTACAGCGCCCTCCATCGCTCAGAAATGGTCAATTTATTACTGGAGTAAACAGGTTGAGGTTCAGGTTTATTTTCCATACTATAAGGCAAGTAAAATACAAGGGAAAACACTTTAACAGAACTTAAAATAATAGTATGGGGAGGTCAGACAAGAAGCCGAAGCTTGTACTAGGTCTTCCCCTTCACACAAAATACATATACATGTAGTTATAATAATTCATGATTAATCAAAGTAGATATAAATAATAATTAATAGACATTATTACATTAAATTAATCGATTCATGCTGTCCTAACAAAATCAATAAATGCATGTACTAAATTACCATCCTTAACTTACAGTGTGTTATTTATGTCGTTAATTTTCAATTAAAGTAATAATTATTCCTACAAATGTACCATTAGGGAGACACGTTAGCGTAGAAAATTCGGTAGTAGGGAGACACGGGCTTAATAGGGAGACACCTAGGTGTCTCCCTATTGGCGCAGCCCCCCTTTAGAGACAACATTTTGCTGTAGAAATTAGGTTATATTTGTTGCTCGTGGTCTAATTAGTAAAAATACCGAAATTCGTGGAAAAAGGACAAGGGAATATTGGGTTAGGGCACATTTAATTCGGAATTTTTTGTGCACAAGTCTATGGGAAAGTCTCCCTATTACCCCATTGCCGGTAATTATTATTCTCTTAATTACATCAACCGCAGAGAAGATTTTGTTTTCTTTTATAATACCGCGTTCTGAGGTCAGTGGGCAGGAAGATCGAATTTTGTCCCAAAGGAGGAGTCCCTGGAGTATATCAGTTGAAAGGTGTAGGGATGTTCTATCTTTATGTCGTAATTATGAATATTAGTGTTCGTCCCTTACCCCCCAAAACCGATTTTATATTCAAAGGTAGTGCATCTTTTTCAGACTTGAATGTTCAAGTCTGCCCGGACTAGACTGTACTTTATCAACTGAATCAATCAAGGCAAGTTGAGTCGAATATTTGGCCCTGAAGCAATATTGAGATTGTGACGGTATGTTAGATTTGGCGACACTATGTTAATACTGTTATGATAGTAGTTTCCTTCTCACAATTACATAAGACACGTTAATCTGCCACCTTGTTCATCGTCATAATATGAAGCCCGGGAAGGGACAGGGTGGACTTTTTTTTTGGAGTTTTCTAATTCGTTCGCACGAATTACTAATTCGTTCGCACGAATTACTAATTCGTGGGAACGAATTACTATTTCGTTCCCACGAATTGCTATTTCGTTCGCACGAATTCCTAATTCGTTCGCACGAATTCCTAATTCGTTCGCACGAATTACTAATTCGTGCGAACGAATTACTAATTCGTGCGAACGAATTAGCAAATGCCAAAAAAAAATTCCACCCTGTCCCTTCCCGGGCTTCATATCATAAGAACATCCTTAGTTGGAATAATCCTGTTTAATACGATAATAAATAAATTTAATACGATTCCAAAAAAACATCCTTATCGTTATGATTCATTATGCTGTTTCATGCGTTACAACCGTCGTTCCAGTCTATACACGAAGAGGACTCGAAATGTTAAGTTTCTGCTGCCATGAGGTATGTGCCTTTCTAAGAGTAACGTCTTCGATAACCATACTAAAATAAGTATCTTGGACTTTCATCTGGGAGACCGGATGATGATTGTCATTTTGTTCAGTCATTTTGACATCAAAAAGTTACTGAAATGGTTGTTATTATAGTTACACCTGTAATAATGGTACCTGGAGGAGACATATTGTGTCGTCATTAATTATACCTTAAAATATCACAGTTCCTATTTAGAGGCAAAATGTTAGCGTCGCAAATAGGCTATATATCGGTTGCTCGTGGTCCAAAACATAAAGTTATCAACATTCGTGGTAGGATAACTTAAAGGTAAAATTGGGGTTAGGAGACATTAAGTATGTACAGTTTTGTTTTGTTTTTATAAAAATGGGGAATGATAAGAAAAATTTACAATGTTGTCCTTAAAATCAATTTTGTTTCACTAAAATTATAGAAGAGAGCTGGAACGATTATTCTTTGAAGCAAACCTGGCACATAAAGGAGAAACTTTAGGGTAGTTGGAAAAAAAAATATTAAAAAAAATTAAGAAAAGTGCCAAACAAAAAGAACAGAAAATTAGTAAACTTGATATAACAATACAATTTGAATGTTAATATCAGTTGTCAAATGAACATATAGCAATTTCAGATACATTTACAGATGAATAGTAGTGTAAACTTTTATTTCGCTGATTTCAGAAGAAGAAAAAACACAGAACTTTAGCCTTTAATGTGAAATCACTCTTTTCCTACCACTTTTTGAAATTTTAGTTTTACGCCTAAAAATATGACACACCAGCCAAAATTTAACAGAAACAATAATGAGCTTTATACGTTTGTTTTATTTAATTTCTTTAAAAAATAAATCAAAATTTGGGTTAGATTGTTGGTCTTTTGTTCAATTGCAAGATGTGCCCCTTTTTTAATGAAAACAATTGTGACACGCCCCCAAAGGAAAACAAAAGTTTATGATTTGGCATGTGAATATTCTGTTCAACCCCGTTCACTGTATTGGAAGGGAAAAAAACACACCAAGATTACCCGTTACAGCTAGATTTTCTGTTAACACCATTTGCTCCCCCACTTTTATAACCTGTGCCCCACCCCCGAAAGAGGCCAAATTCCGGAATGTTTTTATTCTCGTGATGTAGCACTTGGGTGAGCTGTCCAAATGCGCAAAAGAAAAGTGAAATTTTGTGAATCTTTTTACATAAAGGGCACCCCACAAGCCCACTGACTATTAGCTTGCATACGTCGCATTATTCATTCGGTGGCATTGATAGCGTATAGGTTTGGGTTGCCACCTTTGTACTGTATATCTTTTTCTTGCTCTATATATAAAAAAAAATGCGACGTTTTGGTGAATAGAACCCTGTTGTTCACGGCACAACAGTGATAAGGTCAAAGTGACCGTTCATGAAAGACAGGGTCTCGTTCGCCCGGACAATTTAGGTTCATATGAGTGGCGGGGTATTCTGCAATTGCCTATATGCCAGGCATCAGTACTTTTCAGTTCGCAGTTTGTCTGTACGGGGGTGAAGCTAAGTTAAAGGCCTCGTTATTTAAAGAACAGGTTTATGCTGGCGCGGCGGCTGCATGGAACTCCGCATTTTGTGAAGAAAGAGTCGACATTAATTTTGTGGTATCTGTTGCAATTTGACAGGTGGCATCAAAGAGATGGAATCGAAGCACCTGCCTCGTCTCTTCCAAGACCAGCACCGCTTCGACGCGGCGTACAAAATTTACCACACCCATTGGGACATGCTAGGTGTCTACTCTAAATGGGTGGACAGAGTTTTTGATGAAGCGGTGGTGCGTTTGATCCAGGCCAAACTAGACGGGAAAGAAGAGCTACGGGTCCTGGGAGTGGGCAGCGGAGCTGGTAGGTATTAGATAGTCACTGAAAATTAAGTATATATGCCTTGCGGGACCGTACAAAAATATGATGATGCCGTGTATCTCTGAGTACCACTCGCATCCGAGTACTTTGACCCTCGAGAGCGAGTACATCAGGTACCCGAATCCACGTAGCCGGCCTACTTGAACCTTCGAGTACAAATTCTGTGAGCCCACTTGGACCTCCGAGTACGATTACTTTATGAAGTAGTCAAGTGAAAACAAATAAAATCTCCAGTTATGAGTGGACATTAATGAAACCATCAATGCAGCAACATGGCCTATATGAATGGTATGGGCTATTTTTGAGCCATACATAACACCGAGCATGTGCGTCCAAGTGAGGAGAATTTATATATTCAAAACTAATTAGTCGATAATTCCCCGAGTCCTAACAATCGAGTACGCATAAGTTGATGACATGATGGAGTGCGATATCGAATATAGTCGAGCTCAAGTACTAATTGCCGAGTACGAGTACCGTGAATTCGAGTCCGAGTATTTTGTTATTCGAGTGCGAGTACGAGTATTCTCATAAAGTACGTCAGTACCGAGTACGAGTACTATAGTACTTGCACTAAATTAAAATTATTGTTAATTTTATTCGCGTGAAGTTGAAAGAGATGAAGGATCAATTTAGTAGGCCCACGTGTATCTTGTTCCTATACGTACGTCACTTGAATCAGTTCAAAATAAGTAGGCCTACATTCTACGTTCAACTGCGTCATTCACTTACTGTATATCTTTCAATGTTCATGGTTTCTGTTTAGGTGAGCCAGACTATATGATGTTGGAGAAAGTCATGAAGCGATTCCCACGCATCAACAACCGTGTAGTTGAGCCCACTCCAGTACTCCTAGACCAGTACAGGGCATTGGCTCAATCCATGGCCCACGAACTACAAGGTGTAATGTGTGACTGGCGGCAGCAGACGATCGAGCAATACGAAAAGGCGGGAGATTTGACCAAGTTTCATTTCATCAGTGTGGTGCAGAGCTTATATTACGTCGACAACCCGGAGAGCACGTTGATGTACATGTACGAGCGCTTGGAGCCTGGTGGGGTCATGTTGGTAGCAATCATATCAGGTGATCTTTTCGAGAAAAACAAATTAAATTTACGAAAACCTCTTGGTTTTGTATCAATCTGAAAGGGTGGTCAGTTTTAGTATATCTGATTGAAGTCTCCAAATTCGACTACAGGTCACATGGCATGCTTCATCCAAATTACAAAAAATAACTGCAATAAGTTTCGAGCACCCTATTATAGTATTAATTATAATCGAAGAATATTATTCAACCCCTTATTTTGGTATAAAAATCGACATTTTACAGAGGACAGCGGATGTGTGCGCTATTGGAATCACTTTCCATCTCTTCATGACCAATCATTTACTGTTGTCAACTCTGCCATCATTCGAAGCTGGCTGGACCGCCGAGGCATCCCGTACACTCGGTACAACCAACCCGCTCCTTTCGACATCACCGATTGCTTCGACCAAGCCTCAGAAGAAGGCAGCCTGCTGCTGGATGCCCTCACCATGGTCTTGAATTTCAGGAAGACGGCGCCTGAGGATCTTCAGACGTCGCTGCTGGATTATTTTGCCAACGAGCAAAAGGATGGAGGCAAAGTATTCATTGACGCTGACTGGGATGCTATTGTTGTGAGCAAACCGCTGACCCAGTAGGCCTTAACAGCTTCCACAATCAAGATGAAAATGTCGTTATCCTGAGAGCCAAATTGTCTTATTTCCCCCGATTTCTTAATTGTTTTACCCTCCCCCCCCCGCCAATATACTACATGTACATGTACTTTCCTTGTTTGCTAGAGGGTAAGCAGAGGTACAGTACAGTGCTCAATAAAATATCCGTTCTCTTTTGATGAGATCATAGTTTTGAGCAGCAAAATTTCCTTAGTTTTTTCGTTCCCATTGAAATTCCTTCGAAAGTACAAATTTCCTGGAAATGAGGAAATTTCCTTTAAAGTGAAACACTTAATTTGAGCGGTTGGGGGAGCACTCCGTTAATATTATTCATGACTCAAACTTTACCGATTGTAATACAAGGTTTTATTTTTAGATTGAAGTAAAATTACTCATTGGTCTAATAGTCATGCTATTTGGATTATTAAATTCGTCGTTACAGCTTTTTATCGATCAGAATTGTTCAATTAATGAAGTAATGTGGTGTTTTTTTATCTAAATCCGAGCCGTTACCGCGACTTAGGCTGACAGTTACGTGATATTAGTTCCAACGTAATTAAACGTTTGACCAATCAAAAAAAAAAAAAATGTACATTTATCAGTTTCCAACTATCACGCTGCAAGTTTTTGAATAGGTATGCAAAGGAGGTAAAAAGAGACCCTTAAGGCCAAAAAAAAAAGTCTCCGGTTTCTGGTATGGAGCTTGCCCAAAAAGTGGTGCGGCGACGCGGTTTTTTTTTTTTTTTTTTACCTGATTTTTTTGCCTCAAATGTCGGCTGATAACTGCAAATGGTGCCCGACTAGACTTAGTGCAAATACATGGGAGTCCAGAGAAGCCACATAAAAGCTTATTCTCGATCATAACCCCATCTAAAAACACGTTAAAATTGTGCAGCAGCAGGATTCCAGTCCAACCAGTGAATTTGGCGGTTTTGAGACATCATCTTTCATTGAAAGAAAAACTTTTTTCATTCTGCCGACGCGCATGGCTACGGCGACGCGCGCGCATACCAGAAACCGGAGACTTTTTTTTTTGGCCTAATACACTGATATTTTTTAAATCAGTGATATCTTATTCCTCCATGGTGATACCTATAGATTCTGGCTTTTACTGTTGAAAAAAAGGCAAGATTTCAGCGTTTTCGTATACATGTATAGATTTGTAAATGCTTTATTCACAATTATTGATACCACGCAATTCTTTGATATTTCTAATTCCAAAACATTTAAGAAAATGAAAAACACAGATCTAAATCGAATACTCTGTGCTTATCATTCTCTGCAGCAACATTTACTAATGAATAACACAGAAATATAAACACAGAGGACATACCGCCAGTACTCCACAATTTCCGGAAGCTTTGACATCCAATATCAATATAACTACAATTTATTGCGAGAGCTATCGGTTAAATGTTTTATATAGGTTTATCGTCCAAATGAAAAAGTACTATGTAATATATATTTTTTGATATCCTACAATATCTCATTTACTTTCGAAGTCACAAAATAATCTTTTATTCTTAAATTATACTGGGCTTCAGTTAATGCCCTTACTTATTTAATCAGGAATATGTAAATATTGGGACAATGTAATTAAAAGTATTGTGTATAAGCATTGCGTATAATCTCTGTTCAAGGACAAAATGAAATGAATACATGATTTGAGGAAAACATGGTAAGATGGTTTTGCATATCAATACTACATCAAATTAATTATTCTGTCAATCGTTATATAGTATAGCCTTGAATGTCACATGAAGATTTGTAAAGCATTATAGTATAGGACATGTCAATAAATAGCTTATAGATAATTCTTAATTCTGTTAAGATTGTAAACCGTGAGATCTTTTTAATACTACATACTTTATTTTTAATATATTTAAAAACTATCTTTTCAAGATCAACACTTACAAAATTATGGCATGAAATAAGTAATTTCTAACTGGCCATCACTTTACTATAACAAGACACTTTTAATGTTAAGCCAAACTGCTTTGTTATACATGTTTACATAAAAATCCATTATTTAACTCATCACAAGTTGGAGGAACACCTTTCATCTTTTGCCAAAAAAACTATAGACTTTTAAAAGTTGTGACATGGACAAAAACAATATTTAAGCACCGGACATGTAGAGCTAATTGGCCTCCTAAAGACTCCTTCAACTAGAGACTTGTAGTGACTTCGGAACATATTTCAAACAGGCTTAATTATTCACGTCTTCATTAAGAAAGCTAGCCGATGCACAAGATGAAAACACTGCATTTAACCGTCACTTTAAAATGTACAACTGATACTATAATCTTACTGCAACACACTTGAACACAGAAGCACTCAAACAACTAAATTAATCTTCAAGCTCAATAGGAAACGTTTGTAGCTCTGTCTCAGACTTTTCTGATGAGGTAATGGAACAGCGGTGTTGTTGGAATGTGGGGGTCGTTGGATTCTCTTCCTACGATAGAGAATCGGTAGTATCCATATCCCTGCAGAGGGAGGACGTAAGTGACACTCTGTCCTTCAAATTGTGGGCGGACTTGGGATGAGGAGTTGAACGGGGCTTGTCCGCCGTAGAAGATCAATTCGTGAGCTGCGCTCAGCTTTAACGAAAGCCCCATGACGATTTGGATGCTGCTGTCGGGTGTCACAATGTAAGGGTCTGGGTGGGTGAAGGCAGACATCCCGAGGGACTGGCAGGCTGCGGTTGGACCCCACTGTTCACCCCTATTTAGTAATGGAATGGCCAAGACTCTCCTGACAGATGTACATACAAGTAGGTAGCTGCATACGTGGACGGGGGTGTTCATACCAGGGTACTGGGCGAAGACGTGCAACCCGTATCGCCCGACTTTCGGCGGCGAGACTAAAAAGATCAGTTTGTCGCCAACTTCTCGTTGCATGCTGAACACCGATAACTGCTCCGGCTTCATGCCCCAAGATGTCAAGGTGTGGGTGAAGCGAAGGTCCTCCTGTGTCGACTCGAAACAAACCTCAATATCTGCGTCATTGTGGGGCATGATCACGGCCGTCCGGTGGGTCAAGGGTGTCAGTCCAACGTTCATGACCCCGATCGGACCCCAGT
The DNA here is from genome assembly GCA_029964075.1 of Patiria pectinifera. NCBI lineage: Eukaryota > Metazoa > Echinodermata > Asteroidea > Valvatida > Asterinidae > Patiria > Patiria pectinifera. The sequence continues at coordinate 2,674,833 of CM057134.1, read as the reverse complement.
GGTCGGCAGGAGATGAGGGAAGCGGAAGCTGGTCACTACAGGGGGCGCTATTGTGAACCAAGAAACGACAGATTTCTGTCTCGGTCTCCAGGTTAATTTCTCCGTCGAGGTACTGGCGTTTTGCATACAGAGTGAGATAATAGTCACCTACAGCACAAAGTAAAGAAACAATAGTATGATGGAGGTTCAGGCCTGGTAACATTGGACTAGGATCAAACCAACAAGCAAGCAACTTACAGATAAACAAATGGGCAAGATTGAATGACGATCCATGGTATTTGGAAAAGAAAAGAAAAAAAATCTGAACAAAAACCGAAGGCTTTTCCGCAACAACACAAAAAAGCTAATCAGCATATAAAGAAGTTAAAAACAAATAACAAAGCTACACCATAAGTAAACTTATTGAAGGAAATCACTTTTTTAGACAAAATCCACAAACAAACAAATGAAATGAAACCGACAAACCTTGACCAACTGACCTGGTTCCGGGATGCGGATGTAACAAGCCATGATATTCTCCGCAATCTGATGGATGAAATCAAACTGGTCGTAAGGTACCCCAGCGCTACTGAACTCTCTCCCTCCCTGCACGGTGGACAGACGGGAGGAGAGGATCAGGCCTGAGGGGCACTGGACTCGGATGTCCAACTCACCGTTTGGACAGCCTATCACCTGGACAAAAGAACAAATAAAAAGGAGTTTTTTATAAAAAAAAAAAAAAAAGGAGTTTTTTGTCTGGCATCCAGACAGCAAGTCAAGACGTCGGTTCAAATGTCATTTGGGATTGTTTTAATTCCGACTACCTGAGACAATGAACTCTGTTCTCTGTTAATTAAAGGTTCATAACGACCTGAAATCCCTGAAAGCTTAATGTTTTGGATTGTTTACTCATCGATTTCAAAGGCCTGGTCGAAAGGATACTACCGTTCCAGAGAAAAGAAAAAAAAAACGAATCGTTTGCATCTGACACGACGGACATTTTGTGGCATACGCAAAATTGTCCATTCAATTTACGGTACACGTTGTGTGTGTGTACTTAACTGACAACACTCATGTTTCAAAATTATTTTGGAACAAATAAAAACTTTGGTAGTCACAAAAGAAACCACTAGAATAGTTGACCAATTGTCCTTGATTGAATTTGTTCATTACTTGAGAAATCTGAGTTGCAAGATCTGAAGATGTCGACATAACCTTGGATATTTGTAGGTTGGTACAAAAACTGACAAGGGTCAGTTTGATGACGGATGTAACTTAGCCCTCTTCACACTAGAGCCTCTTAACCAGGGTAGAACTCAACACTGGGCGAACACTGTACCGCCCCGTGGAAAGTTTTTGATTTTTCAACCCCGCGTTCAACTCCACACTGTTTCACACTTGTTTCATGCAAATCAAGCTTATCATGCTCAGTTACTACTGTTTTGAACCCTAGCAAGACTTTCGACCTGGCTTGAAAATCTCAACCCTGGTCTGGAGCAGGGCTGAGTTCAATCCGGGTCGAATCGATCTCAGGGTTGACGCAGGGTTTATGCAGGGTTGATATTCTTTAAGTGTGAAACGATGGATGTTTTCAACTCTACGTCAACCCTCTGTGAACCCCGATATTTACGAACAACTTACTGCTGATCTGTGGCTGAGAAGTTCAAACCCAAACTTGAAGAAGTCCGGTTTGAGCGGGACACAAGCGTTGAAATCCTGCAACGAGAACTGCTGATTCAGCAACTGCCAGGCCGGGTCGTTTGGAAAATGACTCCGGATGATCACGTCGGGATCGGCCAAGAAGTAATGCTCGTCATATTCAAATCGGAAGGGGTCAAAGTCCACGGAGCCCTGGATGTGAGACACTCCCCAGTTGCAGTCGATGAAGTGCCAGTAGCCGTCGATACGGACAGCGTTCCAGGTGTGCTGGTAGGGTGGGTCGCTGGGCGTGATGTACTGGCCGGGGTTGAAGCCTTTGTGCTTGGCACAGCCGTTGATTTCCACACAGCGCAGGCCGACAAATCTGAGGTAGGATTGACAATCGTAATAGGATGTTGGACTGGAGACCTGATCTCATATCATACATGCATGTGAGGACAGGCAAAACCTTCAAAGTTTCTGAAATGTGGTTTGGGAAAGCTGCCTTCCCTGCTGTCTGTTTGAAGGAAATTCCAGTTGAAACCAGTTCAATTGGAAATTGGTGACTGGTTTTGAACTGGTTTAACTGGTTTCAAACTGGTTTTAAAACCAGTTAAACCAGTTTGTACCAGTTTAAACACCAGTTAAATCAGTTCAAAACCAGTCACCAACTTCCAGTATAACTGCTACCAGTTGAAACCAGTTGAACTGGAACCAAAGTAGGATGAGATTTGAAGGTTTGCATGGTGGAAAGATACCAAGACAAGATAAGTTTGCGGTTGCACCATGTGAATAAATCTCTTTTGTGAGCATTCTCCCGACGACGGGCAGAGCATACTGTTCGAAACCTTGAGTCCCTCCGGTTCTTTTCGGAACCACACATACTCACAAAAGAGATTTATTCACATGGTGCTACCGCAAACTTATCTTGTCTTTGAACTGGAACCAGTTGAAACCAGTTGAACTGGTACAAGTTGAAACCAGTTGAACTGGTTCAAGTTGAAACCAGTTGAATCAGTTGAACTCGTTTTAACTGGAATTTTCACCTGGGAATTGGAATGCCATGCCTTTTTTTAATGCATGTTGCTATTCATATGACTATTGAGTTTAAACTCCATAGATTTTGTTCACTAATTGTAAGGTCTTCACCAACTCTAACTTCTTGAATTTCTCAAAAGCATCAATATGAAAGTGGCATATACATGCTTTGCATTCAGGAACCATCTTTGAGGCATTTTTAAATTCAGGAACAATGAATGCACAAGATATATACCCATATACCCATGTACCCAGTAGACCAAAATTTGTAAAAAATAAAGTCCTTTGTGAGTCAATGAGGCCCATAAGGCCAGCGATTATCTCCAGTTTCAGCAGCATGACACGACCAAAATATTTATGCTCCCCCTGGATGGGATGCTAGTCCATCGCAGGTTACTCCCCAGCTAATGCTGGTACCCATTTATACTCCTGGGTGGAGAGAGGCAAGTGGGGGTGATGTGGCTTGCCCAAGGACACAACATATGGCCAGCAGCTGGATTCAAAAACCTGATCCTCTGATCATGAGTCATGAAGCCTTACCACTAGGCCAAACTCCCAGTGGACCAAAATCACACACTCCAAACAATTAGCGACGTATAAGAGACTATACCTGCACATGCGCATGAACAGCGTAGAGAACGTAATCTTCTTGTGGTACAATCCTTTCAGCACACCGAGCGGCGTGTCATCGATGATGTCATTGAGGTCCATCTCGTCACAGTTCTGCGCCGTGATCCATCGGCAGATCAGCCGGACTTTCTCTAGCTCCGTGCCGCCGATACTGACCAGCTCGTTGACCAGGGAGGAGAAGGTCGGTTGGGTGACCAGACTGACCGTCTGTGCAAGCTAGGAACAGGCCAACACGGAGAAGATTAACATCTTCATTTCTTTCATTCAAACTTTAAAAAAAATGTGTTGTATTGCCATCGTTCAGTATGTGACCAAATCCCTTATATAAATGAGTACTAAGAACATTTGTCATCTGATCATTTGCTATTTTTTTATGCATATTCGCCCTGAACAAGGCTTAAAGCCACTCCAGGTACCGGGCTACAAGAGATATTATAAGAAGAGAAGGTACTAAGGAAAACTGAAGGTAGGAATTTACATTCCTCTTAGAATTAACATTCCTCTTGAAACAGGACGGATCATAGGTTGGAGGGAAACAAGCACCAGGCAAGGAATTCCAAAGAGATGCAGCACGTGGGAGAAAGCTATTGGAATATCCTTTAGTTCTACATCTACCTGTAGGTACAGCAACAGTACATGGATGAGAACAGGCAGAAAGCCGAGTTTCTCTCTCAAACACTCTGATTGGCATTCAGCTTGACACTGTGTTGTCAACGGACATCATGTGAGTAAAAGGTTAGGACTTTCCCTTTAATTCAATTGTGAAAAATTTGTTGGAGGCAAACTGGAAGGCAGTACATGTATGATTGGGTCATTTGTATGTGGCACCGGTTTTCAAGTGCGGATCTGGGGGGGGGTCCAACGGGGGCCATGCCCCCCCCCCCCAAACGAACCAAATTTTTTTTTTTTTTTAAGTGACATCGCAAAAATGGCAGACACTGCATACACCACCATCTTTTCCTCACAAAAATTTGGTTAAAGGTCAGAAATTGCCTCAGATCGCACCACAGAGCATGTAGAATCCGTACAATTTTTGGGGCCCTTAAGCGGGCCCCGAGCCCATTGGCGTAATTTTTGGACCCACTTTTTGGGGGACCAAACATTTTGTGTTCTGGACCCGCCCTTGCCGATTTTCAAAACCAGGCAATTTCCAGCTATCAGTATAACACGTATAAAGTAAGATAGATTCAAAATTCATCCAAAGAAAAGAAGAACAAATATTGGACAACAGTTTGATGTGATGATGATTCTCTTCATTTTTGTTGCATCTGCTGAAACCCATTTTCCTGAGGGGCATCAAACAGTAGACCGCGTCCAAATTAAGTGGCTATGACTTGCATTAACACATGCACCTATTTAAGCCGCTGAAGCCACTTCGCATAGACCTGTGTGTTGCTGCTATAGCCATCGCCACATCATTCTATTATGGTAAGTTGTTGCGGTAGCACCATGTGGCAATATCTCTTTTGTGAGTATGTGTGGTTCTGAAAAGAACCGGAGGGTACTCAACGTTTTGGACAGTATGCTCTGCCAGTCGCCACATCATTTGGATGCAGCCTTATAATCTGCACAGATCGCAAGTCTACCTTGATGGCGTGAGCATCCAGGGTCCTGAAGATGTCAGGGTTGGTGTACAGCTCTCTCTTTCTCTTGACTGGATACTCCTCCTTGAGAGGCACGACGACGAGGGAGGTAGACTGGGTAGGCGTGGTCCAAAGCTGGGTCACCTCGTTGGGGATCGCAACGGCGTCCGTATCTAATTCATCCACCTAGATACAAATGAATCGATAAAGTCAAGCTCAGGTTCAAACTAGCCATCCAACCCTAGCAGTCTTTGTAGTGAAGTGGTTGAGTCATCGACAGGAGGTCATGGAGTCCTGCCGCACCTCAGAAAGCCTGTTGAAATTTTGTCCCAAGTTGTCAAAAACCACTTATCATGGACTACTCGTGATTACAAGCACAAGTATTACAAGCACGATTGTAAATCTATTAATAAATTTGGGCTTCCTGGCACAAAGTTCAGTAGCTGTGTCGATATATGGGTGATACATGTTACTAAACTATCTTTACGTTATTATTCTTGTAAGGAAAGATTGAATGGATGTACCCCTTCGTCAGAGTCGTACATGTCTTCTTGGGTCTCGGCAAGCTGAGTTGCCACAACTGCTGCACCAGACACCTTCTGACCTCGCGATATTCTCTTGGCCTCAAGCACCTTCCAAAACCAATCAAGAAACAGGAAAAAAATATAAGAGAAACCTGTACGGGAATTTTCAAAGTTGATACAGTTCAATTTCTCCGAACCTTAGGATGTTTAAAATAGGGCCGGAAACTACTTTGAGCCAGCTGAGTAAGCCTTGGCCTAATAGGGCAGGGCTGGCATGGGTGGCTAGTGCGTAAAGCGCTCGCCTCTCACCAATATGGCTTGGGTTTGAATCCCGGCTAGGACCACATGCGAGTAGAGTTGGTTGTTGATTCTCTCCTGTGCCACGAGGGTTTTTCTATGGATTTCCTCCCGCAAAAATACACAGTTTTGATCTCTGGCTGTGCTCCATGGTCAGACATGGGTGGTATGGCGACAGCCTAAGGCTACTTTACATGCCTACGGCTCAACCATGTTGTAGCTGATCCTTCGCAGTTTAGCTTCTCAGCTGTGAGTAAGGATGAGCAGCCCCCAAAATCTTTTCTTTTTATCAGTCTTTTAACTTGAGATTTCACTTGTGATTTATCTTGTGATTGAATCAGTTACAACTCTGTTCCTTGATGAGTTTTGATCTACGGTAGAGAAGTGCACTCTCAATCAGTTACGGGTGAGACGTACACTGCATGCATACAACATGTCTCTCCTTGGTGTCCCCCTGAGTTGGCCACACTGTGTAATCTAGATTACCTTCAGCATTCTCCTGCATATATAATAAACCAAGGGCAAGTTCGAGCAAGGACCAATGGTTAACTAGTGGTTGGTTCGTGACGTACCTAGCGCATGTGTACTGAAGTTGAAGTGTGAACGACTCTAGTCGAACTATTGTCACGTCAACGACCGTCAAAAACTGGCGGTTGCACAATTATTCAACACTTGTTGTTTCTCTTTATACACATAATTATAATAGTG
>CM057134.1:2593437-2667936 GCA_029964075.1 Patiria pectinifera | reverse complement strand
TCACTGTTTTTCTCAGGGAAAAAATTGAATCATTCTGAGCTGAAACTTAAACATGTTTTTAATTTTGAGTGTTTATATTCCTGGAATCAGCATCAGAGAGAAAAAAAAATTCTGACTGGCTTTCCTACATTACTCACGTAGAATCCACACATGAATGGCTGCTACAGAACGTGGTCAGGATTAGAAAGTCAGAGAAATTTCACAGTCAACACTCACATTTGACATTTCCTGTTTTAGCACAAATTGGACGGACTTCATAGAATTCCTTTTCAAAAGTAACATTCCGATTAGGAAGGAAACCCTGGAATAACTTTTTTCGCTAAAAACTGGTTATTATCCTCCGTTTTCTTGCACAGTCGCTAAAAATGAATTTATATGAAGTCACAGTCGAGCGACTGATACTGAGATGGAAAAGTCTGTACCACACAAGTCATCTATCATATCTTAGATATGATTGCAAAACCATATTTTTTTGAAGACAACTCATCCACATCAGTTATGTTTTGCAGATGGAACTGAAATTGATATTAAAGTAAAAGTCTGCTACAAATGTTGTACATGTCTAATTATGTTGGAATGCTGGGTCATGCTTTAAAATACCATAAATCATATTCATGAACCATCAAACTACCGGTAGTAATATTGTTTCCATTATCACAACTTGATGATGGAACAAATAAAAATGAGTGTTTTTTTTTAAAATTAGCAAAGGAAAGCCAGAAAAAAAAACTATTTGGCAATTTTTTTGGCAAATTTACATGTACATGTACTCCAAAAATATAGTTGGGTAAAGCTGTTCTTGTTGAGCAAAATGTTTCCGTTGTTAGCAAATTGTTGCATTTTGATTATTGGTTTTTCATTAAATCAATGTCCCAAAACATTACAAATTAATTTAACGGATGTTTGAATTAGAAAAAAAATGTTGAAAGAACAGAACACTTTTTTCCAACAAAAACAGCTTTACCCAACTGTATTTTTTTAGCTACATGAAATTTGCCAAAACAAATTGCAAAATCCTTTTTTTTTAATGGTTTTTATCTTTTTTGAGAAGACAGTGGAAACTTATACAAGTTTTTTGTATATTTCTTCTTGAAATGTGTGTATGTGTGACACATTATCTTGGAATTTAAACCTCATTATATAAATATTTTCAAAAATTCTATACTGATATAGGCCTATGACTATCCATGATCCAGTTTTACATACAATGTAGTTTATTGTCCAACAATCTATCAGTCATGTCAGTGATGACAAACACTTTCACAGTTTCACTTTCAAATTGCTCATTTTTTTTCTGGAGACTATAAACAAAGACCAATGTAGTTTTAAACACCCTGTTGCCAATGTAAACACAAAATGAACAATTTTTTTTTTACAGTACAATGTACTCATTATTTTTTTTAGTAGTCTGCAGCATGAACTTTAGTACTACATGTACTATTGTAAATTAAAAAATAATAACATGCTCCTGGCTAGAACTTAATAGGAATATGTACCAAACATCACAGGAGCAAAGATTCAGGAAGGAAAATAAGGCATTTTATACGCCAAATCTGTTAGTATTTAAGTAAAGAATAACTTAAAACAAAATAGGCATTATTTCTACGCAGTGGCTATTGTTACGGCAGCCGTAACGCATTTCCCATTTTCTATCGTTACGGTAGACTGCAACTTTTATTAAAACATGACAAGAAAATATAAAATTAGAAGGAAAAAAGTGAATTTGAACGTTATGAAATTCGGACTTTATTTCCCTTTTTAAAAAAATCCTCCAAAGCCTCAGGTTAGAAAAAGAAAAAAATTCGAGTGCAAAACTGAGATTCGAACCCGCAACCTTGCGGTACAAAATCCTACCCTCTACCGCCTGAGCTGTCGCACTACTCGCTAAAACGCATGGAAACAAATAATTATATACCTGCGTGCGTATCAAAAAAGTATCGTACAGGGCGCTAAACAACGACTGCCATAACGATAGCCACTTCGTTATTTCTAAGATGCCACTTATTTGGTCAAGTAATATTAATCGAAACCTTTACTAACAAAATCTGAAGCTCAAAAGGAGTTTTCGGGAAAAAAAATTGCAACTACAGTAGTACCTGATGCCACTTTTTTTCTTCATACATATATTATCATCAGTTATTGCAAAACATTTTAAAAATTCTTTTAAAGAAAAACACACATGCGTAGGGCGGGCCGGGACTTCAGAGAAAATTTCCTTGACTCTCCATAGACTTTGTACACAACCGCTGAAGCGGCGTCTGGACACTTTGATTCTTTCCATCATGCATTCTAAGCGTCTAACAATAACAGTAGCCTACTTAATACTTACTGTAAATATAACGTCTTTATTCTCGAAGTCCGAGCACTGGTCTCAGTAGCGTGTCCACTCTGCAATACGGTGGGGCTGTTGACCGGCACAAAGTAGGCCTACGTACGGTCACGCTGTTTACTTTACCGCTGCACAGTCGGCTGGTCGGGGTGAAATTTCCGAGACGACGACTCAACTTAACTCAGTAAAAATTATAACAATTGTCAATACTTTTTCCTCGATCTTTCTGAGCGTCCACAACAATTCGAAGGAATTCACTGTTCCTAGTGGTATCTAAAGATTGCGTCGGCACAGCGGAAGTGGCTTTAAACGAAAAGAATTTATGAGTCAATCGGCAGGATTCCCCGAAGCGATTAATGATCGATTGGAAAGATGGCGAAAATACCGGAAGTGCGAAGGCGTGCGCATAATACGCGAAGCGCGGCGCGGGCGTGCTGCTCGGCTAGTTCAGTCTGGTTCCGCCACACTATCCGCTTCTTCGCATTTCCCCAAGGGTAATGGAGGAGGAATGGGCAAGACGTTATGGATCATTTGTGTCAACAGAGGGGGCTATTCTGATTGAGCGGTCCTGTTTTCAACACATAAAACAGTCGTCGCATGATGATATGCGATACCGGACTGGTTCCCTGTATTCTTACTGTTAAAATTAGCTGGTTCGAACAAGGCGCCTGAATGTATGTGTAATTGCTATGGCCACCTGACCCAAAAAATCCAGACAAACCCGTCCGATGATTATCATTTTTTTATCATTACATTTAGTCATGTTAGTTAATCATTAATTACATTTTGTGTCAAACACATGATTTTAAGGGGTTGAAGTTCGTGACACTCCCGAATTGATTTTCACTAGATGGTTATATCGGGCTGTAAATGAAAAGGTAAGCTTTCCAAAAAAATCCTAAAATTAAAGTAAAGACGATCGTTCAATGTTCAATGGCGTCGGTGATATTGATGTTTGGGAATAAAAAAAAATTGTAACTGGGAATCGTCCAATCTCCGTTAAAATTGGCCAAAAAAGATAGAAAACAAATGTAGAACATTTTTTATTGTCGTTTGAGAAAGTATTTTAATCACGCTTTGGGTAAATTGTCGATGGTTTTAATTGAGTTTACTAAAAGATAGTGGATATTTTGCCGGAGGTAATGACGGCAAACTAACGTTTACTAAAGGTTTGCCGGCGGCAATCCATATCAACAGAGGGCGCTGTACTCTTTAAGATAGGGCTGAATTATAAGATGTATTAAATTCCCATCCGAAATTGTGTAGCACGTTTGGTGTAGTGGTTAAGCAAAAGCTTTAGTGAGCGGGATGACTCGAGTTCACCTCCACCGATCGCCGCCACATTTTTAATTTTTTTTTTTCCCATCCCCAAATAAATAAGAATATTCTTCTTTTATTATTTTAATATGTCTCAAACATTTTATTGCAGAGTATTACATTTTCTTTTTCAGATTTGTGGCTCGGGAGGATTTTTTTAAAAGGGAAATAAAGTCCAAAATTATAAAATGGTCTGAATCCCATCTTGTGAATACGAGGTTACAACGATAATATTGGCATGGAGCCAGACTAAAAGTTGTCAGCGGAAAATGTTTTAAGTACAAAAAAAACAGTAACTGCGCATGTTCAGTGCATATCCGGCAAACTAACGTTTACTAAAGGTTTGCCGTCTCCGGCAAAATATCCACTGCCTTACTAAAACTAGCCTAGTTGTTGTCGAATTCAGAAAATTCGAAAATGAGGTGGAAGAATACGTAAACTACGTCATTGAAGAAAGAGTGGAAAAAATGTAGCAACCTGACGCCATCACTTCCGCAATTGTGTACAAAGTTTATGGAGAGTTAAGAAAATTTTCTAAGTATTTCCTAACAAAATTTGAAATGTTTTCTCAGTCCCAGATTCATGTCTGATCATCATTTTTGCAATGAACATGATAAACGACCTTCATTGAGGATATAGGGCCTATGAAGAAAAAAGTAGCATCAGGTTGCAACATTTTTTTCCAAAAGAGCTCCTAGGTGGACCAAAAAGAACACCCTCTAGGGAAACGTAACAAATCAATACAGCTACACAGTCTTTGCCTAGGCGATTTATCCCGGGAAGAAATATTGCAACCTGACACCACTTTTTTCTTCATATATCATCTCAATGAAGGTCATTCATTGCAAAAATGATGATAAGACATGAATATGGGACTGAGAAACATTTCCAATTTTGTTAGGAAATACTTCCTGCTTGAATGGACAGACTCTAAATTAAAAGGGAACTATTATTTCTAGGCATAAGGCTATATGGAGGTTTGATCATTTGATTGTTCATAACTGTTCATCAGTTTGACAAATACGAATTTGTAATCAGAAATTAATTTTGACATGATTTGTAGTTAATTTCAGTCCTAGCCATGGGATCAGGGACGTCCAAGACCAAAGCCAAAGGCAAAGTGGTTGTGGCCGCAGAAGTAGTTGTGCCCGGCCAGTCTCAGCCAGTAAAGATCAAAGGTCAGATCAACCTCAAGGACAATGAGAAGGTCGGAGGTCAAATGTCGGGGCCGGCCACAGTCAAGCAGGTGGCTTCCAACAAGTTCAGCTTGCAAATGGGCAGTCAAAGTCTTGGGGTGAGTTGGATCAAAATTGTTTTATTTTTTTTAGTTATTGATTTCAGAGGTGCAGTGAACCTGTATAGTCTTTTCTTGAGCACTAGACAGCACGTGTATTCAGGAGTTCTGCTTAACTCTCTCTACCAGGGACGCATGTAGTCAAGTCCATCACAAGTCCATCACAAATCAACCACAAGTCCAGTCACAAGTAACAGTGGATGAACAATAACAAAGGAATGCCTTTGTCTAAGCTCGGTTGAAGAGCTAGTGAGTTGAATTGGGACTGGAGGACTTGTGATGGACTTGCAGAGATTGTGAAAGACTTGACTACATCCCTACTGTCTTTATTACCGCTGAGAGTTTACTTGAGCAAATAGTTCATACGTGTGCATACAATGATATTAAACCACAGCCTTTTGCTGATATTATTCCACAGACTTTTGACGTGACCCAAGGCGACAGCGACTTCGCCTCCCATCTGACCAACGCTGCACAGATGACAGTCACCAACATTGAGATGATCGCAGACGACGATGACAACGACCCTAATGGCAACCAATCGGAACACATCGGCCAGTCATTCCAGATTCAGCTCAGTCAGGTGAGAAATGACAATAAGAAATGTAATTTTTTGTGCAGTGTTTTAAGATTCAAATCGAACTTCTTAAAAAAGCAGACTTGTTTTTAACAAGATCAGCAGTCAAATCCTCCTAAATGGAGGATTTGTTTTATGGCTGTAGTTCTTAGCCCAATGCTGAAGTTGGTAACCCTTACAAGTTAATACTTATTTACATGCAGGACACCAGTCAATCAAGCAACCACTACAGTGATGACGAGGATTGGGATGAAGTGATTCACGATCTGGACGCAAAAGAGAACAAGCCGACTTTTAGCGAGGGCGCTCAAGAGCGCAAGGTGAGCCCTCGTTGTAAAAAGTTCTTCTTTTTGATCTTCCGTAGGAAATACATGTACATGATTCGGAACTTCAAATTGTGACTAGTTGTCAAGGTGACAATAAATGTAAACATTTAATGAAGTTGACCCAGCCTCAGAGGTCATTCAGACAAAAACCACTGGTCATTCTCTGACTCTGTATCTGAGATTTGAGGCAGTGTTTGGATTATTGCAGTAGAGTAGCCTGCTCAGGGACAGATGTGCCGTATCCTCTGGCACAGTTCCAAGGTACACTTTGTAGACTGGATTACAGCATGTGAGTTCACTGATTTTGTACAGAGATATTGAGGCAGTGTTTAGATTATTGTAGTAAAGAATCTTGCCCAAGGACATCATATCTGCTTGCAGAGTTTCAAGGTACACTTTGTGAGTATGGTCCAAGATTGCACTCATATATTTGAATCTGTGAATTTTCCGTCCAGGCTCGCTTAAAGCAAGCTCTGCAGGAGAAACGCACTCAGCTCACACAGCAGGAGTACGAGCAGATGATAGCCAATCACAAGCAGGAGGCGGAGCTCATGGCGATGCTACGCGATAAGGAACGAGAACGACAGAAGTACACGCTGGAGTCAAAAGTTGCGAAGCGTCAGCAGAGACGCAAAGCAAGACAGGCCGAGAAAAAGGAACGAGAGAGGATTGCCAAAGAGAAGGTAGATTTCATTTTCACTTAACAACACAGATCTCTGCTTATAACAAAGCCTGCTTTGTGAATTCAGTTACAACTTATTTTTTTTCATTTTGAGAGTAAATTATTTTCCCATTTTTACTTTCAGGAAATTGAAGAAAGCAAAAAAGAAGTAGAAAATGAAAACAAGGTAAGTGAAACCAGAAAACTTGAAATAAAAAAACATTTCAGTGAAAATATTTGTGAAAACCTTGTGAAAAAGAGTCCGAAGATTATCAAATTGGATTACTTGAGGCACTAAAAATTTGTTGTCCATTTATTTTTGAACTTATTAATTATATGTATCATCAAAATTGTCTGAATATTGGTAGGCTGGCATAACCTCAAGCAACAATGGGGCCATCGATGACGTTGAAAATGTTGAAAATGAGATTCAGCAGAGAAACGCCGCCTTTGAGCGCGAGATGAAACTGAAGGGGGAGCAGCTATCAGAGGCGGACTACCAGCGACTTGTTGCTCAGCACAAAGCTGAGATGGAGAAATTGCGACGGAGATTAGACAGAGAGACGGACCGACAGAAACAATCTCTGGCTGACAAACTGGAAGAGCGGAGGCGGAGAAAGCAACTTGGAGAGGGGTGGATTGATCAGGTAGGCAAGGAATGTCACTTCAGAGTGGTTTGGCCAAGGAGCCAAATTAGTTGCACTATTAACTTTTCCCCATCACCGTCTTAACCCTAACCACCCCAACCCTTCAAAATCCATCTGCATGTTTGTTAGATTCTGTTGGAGTGAGGACTGCACTAGTAAACTGATTATGCTTTACATGGGGTCATCCACCATACATCAGAGTCCAACAGTTTGGGTGTTGAGTTTACCATGTAGTGTTGAATTTTCAAGAGTGAGGAAAGCTCGTAGAATGGGTTAGAGTCAATGTTATAAACTTATACTCGGTGCTGTTTAAGAATTTGTGAGAAAATCTATTTACAATCTAGCTTGCTCAGGTGGGGTTCGAACCCTCAGCCTCCTGCTTATGGATTCTTATACCCATATCAGAATGGAATTCCAAAATAACACCAAATCCAAAAGCATAAAGAAAGACTAATGTTGACTATTAAAAAAAAGACTGTTATTTCATACACTCAAATTGTATGCGTTCATTTTCATTGAATGAAAAAAATGTCTGAAATCGGGACATTGTGGAGTTGATCCAATTGACTGCATGTGCAGTGTAGTCTTGTGCAGTTGCTCCAAACATCGAACTTTCATGCATTCAGTGCAGATCTTAGGAAAGATTTAGTTTGACACACCTTTAGAACACCATTCTAAAAGTTAGGTTTGTTTCTTTATTGAGTATAATTATTGTATTTTGGTTTATAATGCATCCAGCAAGTAATGTCGCCTGAGGAGATCCAACAGCTAGAAGCGGACCTGAAACGCCGCCAGGTCCAGTTTGAGGCCGAGCTACAAGACAAGAAATCACAGCTGTCGGAAGAGGAGTACAAGAAACTGATCGCTGGGCACAAGGAGGAGCTGAACAAGCTGCAGCAGAAACTGGACCTGCAGCGGGAGAGACAGCGGCAGTCGCTGCTGGATAAGCTCGCTGCCAGGAGAGAACTGAAGGGCAAGAAGGGGAATGTGGAGGTCAGGAACATGAGATCTTTCCAAAGCTATTAAAGTCATTCAGGATCATTTGTTTTTCATACACTTGGTTCATTTCCAATAATAACACCACTTGACATCCAAAAAGGAATGCTCAAGACCTAACCTGTTGGCGTTTCAGCTTAGTGGATATTACACTTTTCGAGAAAACAGTGAAAAAACCATGCACAACCTTTTCATCACGAAACATGATTCGTCTGTTGCACTCGTTATTCCCGAAAACCAGGCAATTGACTGATCATCAGAAATCACCTACATTTCTTGATTTCTTCTAAATGACAGCAAGCCAGACAGAATAATTTCACGGGGTGTTTAGTACCAGTACGATCTTTAATCCAAGTAAGCTTTTTGATAATAATTCAGTGGGTTACTTTTGGGATAAATGCAAATGATCCTACTGGTATATGCCTCTTTAGCTATATTACGATTCAGACATTCCTTTCTCATTGTCGTCCCCGCTTTCTCGTGACCTCACTTGTAGCATGACTTATGATTGGCTCGATCACAGCCCAGCTACAAGTCTCCCCGTTAGCAATTATCAGGCATAAGATTTGTCAGACTTTTTGTCTGAAATAAGAGCTTTTGAATATCAAAGAAAGACATTTTCAGTATTGAGAGAAATGCATCTTTTACACCCATTGCCCAATTTTCAGTCCTTTTCTTAAATTGACAATATCGTTCCTAAAATTATTATCACCCCATATTGCCGGTCCAGTCCCAGTGAAAACACTCATGTCTTTGTTTGATATGGTTAATGAATCCTGTACAGGTCAGTGACCCCTTATCAGCGGATGAGGTCAAGGATCTGCAGCTTGCCCTGAACCAGAAGGCCATGGACTTCAAGAAGCGGTTGAAGGATGCGAAAGGAACGATGTCTGCAGACGATACCCAGCGACTCATCGATGAGCACAAACGCGAGATGGATCTCCTTCAGGAGCAACTGGATGCGGAGAAGGAACGGATGAGGCGGGTGCTGATGGATAAACTGGAGGCCAGGAGGAGGAAGGGCAACAAGGAGCAAGATGAGGAATCACCGTCGCTCTCCGCCGAAGACATCAAGCAGCTCCAGCTCACCCTTGACCTCAACGATGCCAAGTTCAAGGAGGAGATGAAAGCCAAGAAATCCAAGATGTCAGACAAGGAGTACATGCGTCTCATGGAGGAGCACAAGAAGGAGCAAGAGGAGCTTGCGGTGATGCTGGCTGCTGAGAGAGAGAGGATGGACAAAAGGTTGAAGGATAAGTTGGAGGCGAGGAGGTTCAGGCAACCAAGTGCTAAGGAGCGGAATGCGGCCAAATCTCAGGTAGGATTAGAACAAGTGTGGTCTCAAAAGGAGGGTCAGGTGGACACAGTGTTACCTGCCAGCTGTGTGACCCGGGATTGAATCCACCCAGACTGATGTGGGTTTAATTCCTCCCGGCTTATTCTGTAGATTTTCTCAAGTTTTCTTCCCAATGTAAGACTGAAGATTTCGTCAACATCTCTGCAGGTCTGCAGAGTAGTCTCATTACTAGAAAGAAAAAAATGAATTCAAATCCAACGCAGCCCTTTTGGTTTAACTTAACATAAAATCCATGAGGTACGTCTTCTAAGAAGTTTTCCCTAACTGCCCCAAATCTTCTTGAATTCTCAGGAAGTTTCCAAACTGGAGCAGGAGATCCTTCAGAAAGAGGCGACCTTCGCCAACGAGGTCACCAAGAGGAAATCGGAGATGTCCGATGCGGAGTACCAGCGTCTCCTAGCCCAGCACGAGCGCGACATGGAGCGGCTGAAGGGAAGACTATCCATGGCCATGGAGAGACAGAAGAGGAACTTCTCGGACAAGTTGTCGGCAAGACAGAGACGGAAGTCGCAGTGGAAGGCTGAGGAGGAGGAGAGAATGAGACTCATGGCAAAACTGGTAAGCAAAATGTGGCTTGGAAGCAGTGACAAGTAGTATACATTGTATACACTGTATACATTGTATACACTGTATACCTTGTATACACTGTATACACTGTATACACTGTATACACTGTATACACTGTATACACTGTATACACTGTATACACTGTATACATTGTATACACTGTATACATTGTATACACTGTATACATGTACATTGTATACATTGTATACAGTGTATACATTTTATACATTGTATGCAATTTTGACTGGAACCTGATTGTACTTAGCATATAATATCTGAACTAAGCCATTTGTTGTGCTTGTTGGCAGCTCCACTAAAGTTGGCTGATCATGCAATTTTTAACTTTCATGTGAATATTCATTAAGGAATAAAATGTGTGCTTGGCGGGCTTTTAACAAGTAGGTTTAAAACCGGCTAGGGGCCTGAACGCAGATAATGACCCTCACCGAAATACCTTTCAGGAAAAAGTCAAAATTAACAAATTTCTGATGATTATTGCTTCATATTTTGTGAAATAACCCTCTGGCCATGTCTATGGTATGTACCTCGCGCGAGTAGTGCTAAAAATCTTGTTATGAGGATTGAAGCGCACTACGCATACTGCGCGATGTGGCGCAGAACACAGCAGTGCTTTGCCGGCGGTTTAAACCACCCGTGTGATGGGCTCTCGACCAACTCGACCAATAGGAATTGGTAAACTGTCTCACGTATTTATGACTTCACGTATTTATGACTTGAGCATTTATCACATTGAGAAAGCAATTATACGTGCAAAATTTGTAGAATCCAACAATTAGAGTGGTTACTAGTTTTGGTATGGGGGAATGCCATTTCTCTAAGCTCGAGATCTAGTTAGATTCTACAGAAATCGTTTGATCGATGATTTCTATAATTGTTACTCTGAGATCATACTCTGAGATCATGAGATCGCCATTGAAACCCATTTTTTTCTTCAGGAGGACAGTGAATCTCACAACACCGAAGCAGACCTGTCCAATCTGCAGGAGGACATTTCACGCTATGACAGCGACATCCGGTCCAATATCAACAGTCGCAAGGGCAAGGTGTCGGAGTCTGAATACAAGAAGATGATAGAGGAGCATGAGAAGAATATGGGCATATTCCAGAGTAAATTGGACAGGGAGAGAGAACGCATGCGCCAGGTAAGTAGGTCCTCTTAGGTTATTATATATGCAAGAGAATACTGGAGGTACTGTAGATTTAACAATTGTTGACTGCTGTAATGTGTGATGACGTTTTGAACACCTGAGGGGTGCATAGCAAGGTGCAGCCTCTCCCTCAAATGATTCGGAGTGCACTTCTATATCGTAGAAGAACAGAGTTGTAATTGATTCAATCACAAGTTAAGTCACAAGTCAAAAGACCGTTCATTGATAATAATAGTAATGATAATTTAGGGGCTAATCATCCTTACTGGCAGCTTAGAAGCTGAATTGCGAAGGACGCGGCTACAACATGGTCGAGCTGAAGGCATGTAAAGGTGCCTTAGGCAGCCGCCATACAACCTATGTATGACCACGGAGCACAGCCAGAGATCGAAACTGTTGATTTTTGCGGGAGAAAAACCAGAGAAAAACCCTTGTGGCGCAGGAGAGAATCAACAAACAACTCTACTCACATGTGGTCCTAGCCGGGATTCAAACCCGGGCCATATTGGTGAGAGGCGAGTGCTTTATGCACTAGCCACCCATGCCACCCTGCCCTATCAGGCCAGGGCTTACTCAGCAGGCTCAAAGTAGCTTCCGGCTCCGTTTTATACATTCTAAGGTTCGGAGAAATTGAACTGTATCAACTTTGAAATTCCCATACCTCAATTACGGGGTTCTCTTAAAATTATATTTTTTTCCTGTTTCTTGATTGGTTTTGGAAGGTGCTTGAGGCCAAGAGAATATCGCGAGGTCAGAAGGCGTCTGGTGCAGCAGTTGTGGCAACTCAGCTCGCCGAGACCCAAGAAGACATGTACGACTCTGACGAAGGGGTACATCCATTCAGTCTTTCCTGCGGAGATAATAATAACCGGATTATAAACCTTATTAAAATGTATCACCCATTTCATCTTGCACGATGAAACTGGCAAACCAGCTGACCCTGCCAAACTGAGATCATCAATCGTAAATTTCCCAGCAAACTCTTGTATACAGTGGTTGAGTACATGTGGGTTCATGAAATTACGTTGGTGAGTGGCAAAACCAAATAAAAAATGTATCACCTACCTCAGATACCACAAAACCTGTACAATTTTAGTCCAGTGTTTGAGATATCGACACAGCTACTGAACTTTGTGCCAGGAAGCCCAAATTTATAAATAGATTTACAATCATGCTCGTAATACTTGTGCTGGTAATCACGAGTAGTCCATGATAAGTGATTTTTGACAACCTTGGGACAAAATTTCAACAGGCTTTCTGAGGTGCAGCAAGACTCGAAGCCATGACCTCCTGTTAACAAGTTCGACCACTTCCTACAAAGACTGCTAGGGTTGGATGGCTAATTTAAACCTGAGCTTGAATTTATCGATTCATTTGTATCTAGGTGGATGAATTAGATACGGACGCCGTTGTGATTCCCAACGAGGTGACCCAGCTTTGGACCACGCCTACCCAGTCTACCTCCCTCGTCGTGGTGCCTCTCAAGGAGGAGTATCCAGTCAAGAGAAAGAGAGAGCTGTACACCAACCCTGACATCTTCAGGACCCTGGATGCTCACGCCATCAAGGTAGACTTGCGAACTATGCAGATTATAAGGCTGCATCCAAATGATGTGGCTACAGCTAGCAGCAACACTGGGACCAATTTCACGGCGCTGCTTAGCACAAAAATTTGCTTAGCACAAAAAAAAAAGGCTGGCTTATAAAAGCAGGTTACCAGCCAAAGCTCCACGTGATGTAGATTGCTCGTGATTAGTATTCAGCTGTTGTTTGCTTAGCATTGAAAATCACATGGGGTTTTGGCTGGTAACCTGCTTTTATAAGCCAGACTTTTTTAGTGCTAAGCAAAATTTTGTGCTAAGCAGCGCCTTGAAATTGGGCCCAGGTCTATGGAAAATGGCTTCAGCCGCTTAAATAGGTGCATGTGTTAATGCAAGTCATAGTCACTTAATTTGGATGCGGTCTTCTATTTGATGGCCCGTGGCAAATCAAGGTGTTTTCAAAATCAGGAAAATGGGTTTCAGCAGGTGCAACAAAAATGAAGAGAATCATCATCACATCAAACTGTTGTCCAATATTTCTTCTTATTTTCTTTGGATAAATTTTGAATCTATTTTACTTTATACATATGTAAGTCTGAAAGCTGGAAATTGCCTGGTTTTGAAAACCGGCAAGGGTGGGTCCAGAACACATTTTTTTGGGGGGGGGGGGGGGGAAAAAAAATTTTGGGTCCCCCAAAAAGTGGGTCCTACCATTTACGGCAATTGTGCGCGGGGCCCGCTTAAGGGCCCCAAAAATTGTTTTGATTCTAGATGCTCTGTGGTGCGATCTGAGGCAATTTCTGACCACTTTAACCAAATTTTTGTGAGGAAAAGATGGTGGTGTACGCAGTGCCTGCCTTGTTTGCGATGTCACTAAAAAAAAAAAAAAAAAATTGGGTTCGGTTGCGGGTGGGAGGGCCATGGCACCTGTTAGCACCCCCCCCCTGTGCCACATACAAGTGACCCAATCATACACAATGAATCAGATGTACTGCCTTTCAGTTACATGCCTCCAGCAAATTTTTCACAATCAAATCAAAGGGGCAGTCCTAACCTTTTACTCACATGATGTCCATAGACAACAATGTCAAGCTGAATGCCAATCAGAGTGTTTGAGAGAGACACCCGACTTTCTACCTGCTCTCATCCACATACTGTTGCTGTACCTAGATGTAGCACAAAATGATATTCAAATAGCTTTTGCCCGCGTGCTGCATCTCTGTGGAATTCCTTGCCTGGTGCTTGTTTCCCTCCAACCTATGATCTGTCCTGATTCAAGAGGAATGTTAATTCTTATCTTCCGTTTTCCTGAGTACCTACTCTTCTTATAATATCTCTTGTAGCCCGGTACATGGAGTGGCTTTTAGCCTTGTTCAGGGCGAATATGCATATAAAATAGCAAATGATCAGATGAAAAATATTCTTAGTACTCATTTTATATAAGGGATTTGGTCACATACTGAACGACGGAAATACAACACATTTTTTAAAGTTTGAATGAAAGAAATGAAGATGTTAATCTTCTCCGTGTTGGCCTGTTCCTAGCTTGCACAGACGGTCAGTCTGGTCACCCAACCGACCTTCTCCTCCCTGGTCAACGAGCTGGTCAGTATCGGCGGCACGGAGCTAGAGAAAGTCCGGCTGATCTGCCGATGGATCACGGCGCAGAACTGTGACGAGATGGACCTCAATGACATCATCGATGACACGCCGCTCGGTGTGCTGAAAGGGTTGTACCACAAGAAGATTACGTTCTCTACGCTGTTCATGCGCATGTGCAGGTATAGTCTCTTATACGTCGCTAATTGTTTGGAGTGTATGATTTTGGTCCACTGCGAGTTTGGCCTAGTGGTAAGGCTTCATGACTCATGATCAAAAGGTCAGGGGTTCGAATCCAGCTGCTGGCCATGTGTTGTGTCCTTGGGCAAGCCACATCACCCCCATTTGCCTCTCTCCACCCAGGAGTATAAATGGGTACCAGCATTAGCTGGGGAGTAACCTGCGATGGACTGGCATCCCATCCAGGGGGAGTAGAAATATTCTCAGTCGTTTCATGCTGCTGAAACCGGAGATAATTGCCGGCCTGATGGGCCTCATTGACTCGTGAAGGACTTTACTTTTTAAAAATTTTGGTCCACTCGATACGCATGGGTATATCTCTTGTGCATTCATTGTTCCTGAATTAAAATTGCCTCAAAGATGGTTCCTGAATGCAAAGCATGTATATGCCACTTTCATATTGATGCTTTTGAGAAATTCAAGAAGTTAGAGTTGGTGAATACCGAAATACCCACTTTTGACATGACTTTACAGTTAGTAAACAAATATTCTATAGAGTTTACTGAACTCAATAGTCATATGAATAGCAACATGCATTAAAAAGAGGCATAGCATTCCAATTCCCAGGTGAAAATTCCAGTTAAAACGAGTTCAACTGATTCAACTGGTTTCAACTTGAACCAGTTCAACTGGTTTCAACTTGTACCAGTTCAACTGGTTTCAACTGGTTCCAGTTCAAATACAAGATAAGTTTGCAGTAGCACCATGTGAATAAATCTCTTTTGTGAGTATGTGTGGTTCTGAAAAGAACCGGAGGGACTCAACGTTTCGAACAGTACATGTATGCTCTGCCCGTCGTCAGGAGAATGCTCACAAAAGAGGTTTATTCACATGGTGCTACCGCAAACTTATCTTGTCTTAGTATCTTTCCACCATGCAAACCTTCAAATCTCATCTTACTTTGGTTCTAGTTCAACTGGTTTCAACTGGTAGCAGTTATACTGGAAGTTGGTGACTGGTTTTGAACTGATTTAACTGGTGTTTAAACTGGTACAAACTGGTTTAACTGGTTTTAAACCAGTTTGAAACCAGTTAAACCAGTTCAAAACCAGTCACCAATTTCCAATTGAACTGGTTTCAACTGGAATTTCCTTCAAACAGACAGCAGGGAAGGCAGCTTTCCCAAACCACATTTCAAAAGCTTTGAAGGTTTGGCCTGTCCTCACATGCATGTATGATATGAGATCAGGTCTCCAGTCCAACATCTTTTCACGATTGTCAATCCTACCTCAGATTTGTCGGCCTGCGCTGTGTGGAAATCAACGGCTGTGCCAAGCACAAAGGCTACAACCCCGGCCAGTACATCACGCCCAGCGACCCACCCTACCAGCACACCTGGAACGCTGTCCGTATCGACGGCTACTGGCACTTCATCGACTGCAACTGGGGAGTGTCTCACATCCAGGGCTCCGTGGACTTTGACCCCTTCCGATTTGAATATGACGAGCATTACTTCTTGGCCGATCCCGACGTGATCATCCAGAGTCATTTTCCAAACGACCCGGCCTGGCAGTTGCTGAATCAGCAGTTCTCGTTGCAGGATTTCAACGCTTGTGTCCCGCTCAAACCGGACTTCTTCAAGTTTGGCTTTGAACTTCTCAGCCACAGATCAGCAGTAAGTTGTTCGTAAATATCAGGGTTGACACAGGGTTGACGTGGGGTTGAAAACATCCATCGTTTCACACTTAAAGAATATCAACCCTGCGTAAACCCTGCGTCAACCCTGAGATCGATTTCGACCCGGATTGAACTCAGCCCTGCTCCAGACCAGGGTTGAGATTTTTAACCCCGGTTGAAAGTCTTACTAGGGTTAAAAAAACTGAGCATGATAAGCTTGATTTGCATGAAACAAGTGTGAAACAGTGTGGAGTTGAACGCGGGGATGAAAAATCAAAAACTTTAAACGGGGCGGTACAGTGTTCGCCCAGTGTTGAGTTCTACCCTGGTTAAGAGGCTCTAGTGTGAAAAGGGTTAAGTTACATCCGTCATCAAACTGACCCTTGTCAGTGTTTGTACCAACCTACAAATATCCAAGGTTATGTCGACATCTTCAGATCTCGCAACTCAGATTTCTCAAGTAATGAACAAATTCAATTGAGGACAATTGGTCAACTATTCTGGTGGTTGATTTGTGACTACCAAAGTTTTTATTTGTACGAAAATATTATTTTGAAAAATGAGTGTTGTCAGTTAAGTACACACACACAACGTGTACCGTAAATTGAATGGACAATTTTGCGTATGCCACAAAATGTCCGTCGTGTCAGATGCAAACGATTCGTTTTTTTTTTCTTTTCTCTGGAACGGTAGTTTCCTTTTAACCAGACCTTTGAAACAGATGAGTAAACAATCCAAAACATTAAGCTTTCAGGGATTTCAGGTCGTAATGAACCTTTAATTAACAAAGTACAGAGTTAATTGTCTCAATAAATCAGAATTAAAACAATCCCAAATGACATTTGAACCGACGTCTTGACTTGCTGTCTGGATGCCAGACAAAAACTCCTTTTTATTTTTTTTTTTATAAAAAACTCCTTTGTATTTGTTCTTTTGTCCAGGTGATAGGCTGTCCAAACGGTGAGTTGGACATCCGAGTCCAGTGCCCCCCAGGCCTGATCCTATCCTCCCGTCTGTCCACCGTGCAGGGCGGGAGAGAGTTCAGTAGGGCTGGGGTACCTTACGATCAGTTTGATTTCATCCATCAGATTGCGGAGAATATCATGGCTTGTTACATCCGCATCCCGGAACCAGGTCAGTTGGTCACAGTTTGTCGGTTTCATTTGATTTGTTTGTTTGGGCATTTTGTCTAAAAAGTGATTTCCTTCAATAAGTTTACTTATGGTGTAGCTTTGTTATTTGTTTTTAACTTCTTTATATGCTGATTAGCTTTTCTGCGTTGTTGCGGAAAAGCCTTCGGTTTTGTTCAGATTTTTTTTTTTTTTTCCAAATACCATGGATCGTCATTCAATCTTGCCCATTTGTTTATCTGTAAGTTGCTTGCTTGTTGGTTTGATCTTATTTCCATGTTATTTGGCCTGAACCTCCATCATACTATTGTTTCTTTACTTTGTGCTGTAGGTGACTATTATCTCACTCTGTATGCAAAACGCCAGTACCTCGACGGAGAAATTAACCTGGAGACCGAGACAGAAATCTGTCGTTTCTTGGTTCACAATAGCGCCCCCTGTAGTGACCAGCTTCCGCTTCCCTCATCTCCTGCCGACCACTGGGGTCCGATCGGGGTCATGAACGTTGGACTGACACCCTTGACCCACCGGACGGCCGTGATCATGCCCCACAATGACGCAGATATTGAGGTTTGTTTCGAGTCGACACAGGAGGACCTTCGCTTCACCCACACCTTGACATCTTGGGGCATGAAGCCGGAGCAGTTATCGGTGTTCAGCATGCAACGAGAAGTTGGCGACAAACTGATCTTTTTAGTCTCGCCGCCGAAAGTTGGGCGATACGGGTTGCACGTCTTCGCCCAGTACCCCGGTATGAACACCCCCGTCCACGTATGCAGCTACCTACTTGTATGTACATCTGTCAGGAGAGTCTTGGCCATTCCATTACTAAATAGGGGTGAACAGTGGGGTCCAACCGCAGCCTGCCAGTCCCTCGGGATGTCTGCCTTCACTCACGCAGACCCTTACATTGTGACACCCGACAGCAGCATCCAAATCGTCATGGGGCTGTCGTTAAAGCTGAGCGCGACTCACGAATTGATCTTCTACGGCGGACAAGCCCCGTTCAACTCCTCATCCCAAGTCCGCCCACAATTTGAAGGACAGAGTGTCACTTATGTCCTCCCTCTGCAGGGATATGGATACTACCGATTCTCTATCGTAGGAAGAGAATCCAACGACCCCCACATTCCTCTGACACCGCTGTTCCATTACCTCATCAGAAAAGTCTGAGACAAACCTACAAAAGTTTCCTATTGAGCTTGAAAATTAATTTAGTTGTTTGAGTGCTTCTGTGTTCAAGTGTGTTGCAGTAAAATTATAGTATCAAGTGTACATTTCAAAGTGACGGTTAAATGCAGTGTTTTCATCTTGTGCATCGGCTAGCTTTCTTAATAAAGACATGAATTATTAAGCCTGTTTGAAATATGTTCTGAAGTCACTACAAGTCTCTAGTTGAAGGAGTCTTTAGGAGGCCAATTAGCACTACATGTCCTGCGCTTTAATTTTGTTTTTATCCATGTCACAACTTTTAAAAGTCTATAGTTTTTTTGGCAAAAGATGAAAGGTGTCCCTCCAACTTGTGATGAGTTAAATAATGGATTTTTATGTAAACATTTATAACAAAGCAGTATGGCTTAACATTAAAAGCGTCTTGTTATAGTAAAGTGATGGCCAGTTAGAAATTACTTATTTCATGCCATAATTTTGTAAGTGTTGATCTTGAACAGATAGTTTTTAAATATATTAAAAGTAAAGTATATAGTGTTAAAAAGATCTCACGGTTTACAATCTTAACATAATTTAGCCAGTGATAAATTATCTATAAGCTATTTATTGACATGTCCTATACTAAAATGCTTTACAAATCTTTATGTGGCATTAAAGGACTATATCTTTAAACGATTGACAGAATATTTAATTTCATGTAGTAGTGATATGCAGAACCATCTTACCATTTTTTCCCCAAATCATGTATTTATTTCATTTTGTCCTTGAACAGAGATTATACGCAATGCTTATACACAATACTTTTAATTACATTGTCCCAATATTTACATAATTATTCCTGATTAAATAAGTAAGGGCATTAACTGAAGCCCAGTATAATTTAAGAATAAAAGATTATTTTGTGACTTCGAAAGTAAATGAGATCTTGTAGGATATCCAAAAATATATATTACATAGTACTTTTTCATTTGGACGATAAACCTATATAAAACATTTAACCGATAGCTCTCGCAATAAATTGTTGTTATGTAGTTATATTTTTATTGGATATCAAAGCTTCCGGAAATTGTGGAGTAGTGGCGGTATGTCCTCTGTGTTTATATTTCTGTGTCATTCATTAGTAAATGTTGCTGCAGAGAATGATAAGCACAGAGAATTCGATTTAGATCTGTATTTTTTATTTTCTTATATGTTTTGCAAGTAGAAATATCAAAGAATTGCGTGGTATCAATTATTGTGAATAAAGCATTTGCAAATTTATACATGTATACGAAAACGCTGAATTCTTGAATTTTTTGTCAATAGTAAAAGCCAGAATCTATAGTTATCACCATAGAGGAATAAGATATGATTTAAAAAATATCAGTGTAAAAGTCTCTTTTTACCTCCTTTGCATACCTATTCAAAAACTTGGTGCGTGATAGTTGGAAACTGATAAATGTACATTTTTGTTTTTTTGATTTGTCAAACGTTTAATTACGTTGGAACTACATGTAATATCACGTAACAGTCGGTCTTAGTCGCGGTAACGGCTCGGATGTAGATAAAAACACCACATTACTTCATTAATTGACCAATTCTGATCGATAAAAAGCTGTAACGACGAATTTAATAATCCAAATAGCATGAATATTAGACCAATGAGTAATTTTACTTCAATCTAAAAATAAAACCTTGTATTACAATCGGTAAAGTTTGAATCATGAATAATCTTAACGGAGTGCTCCCCAACCGCTCAAATTAAGTACTTCACTTTAAAGGAAATTTCCTCATTTCCAGGAAATTTGTACTTTCGAAGGAATTTCAATGGGAACGAAAAAAACTAAGGAAATTTTGCTGCTCAAAACTATGATCTCATCAAAAGAGAACGCCGGGATATTTTATTGAGCACCGTACTGTACCTCTGCTTACCATCTAGCAAACAAGGAAAGTACATGTAGTATATTGGCGGGGGGGGGGGGAGTAAAACAATTAAGAAATCGGGGGAAATAAGACAATTTGGCTCTCAGGATAACGACATTTTCATCTTGATTGTGGAAGCTGTAAAGGCCTACTGGGTCAGCGGTTTGCTCACAACAATAGCATCCCAGTCAGCGTCAATGAATACTTTGCCTCCATCCTTTTTCTCGTTGGCAAAATAATCCATCAGCGACGTCTGGAGATCCTCAGGCGCCGTCTTCCTGAAATTCAAGACCATGGTGAGGGAATCCAGCAGCAGGCTGCCTTCTTCTGAGGCTTGGTCGAAGCAATCGGTGATGTCGAAAGGAGCGGGTTGGTTGTACCGGGTGTACGGGATGCCTCGGCGGTCCAGCCAGCTTCGAATGATGGCGGAGTTGACAACAGTAAATGATTGGTCATGAAGAGATGGAAAGTGATTCCAATAGCGCACACATCCGCTGTCCTCTGTAAAATGTCGATTTTTATACCAAGATAAGGGGTTGAATAATATTCTTTGATTATAATTAATACTATAATAGGGTGCTCGAAACTTATTGCAGTTATTTGTTGTAATTTGGATGAAGCATGCCATGTGACCTGTAGTCGAATTTGGAGACTTCAATCAGATATACTAAAACTGACCACCCTTTCAGATTGATACAAAACCGAGAGTTTTTCGTGAATTTAATTTGTTTTTCTTGAAAAGGTCACCTGATATGATTGCTACCAACATGACTCCACCAGGCTCCAAGCGCTCGTACATGTACATCAACGTGCTCTCCGGGTTGTCGACGTAATATAAGCTCTGTACCGCACTGATGAAATGAAACTTGGTCAAATCTCCCGCCTTTTCGTATTGCTCGATCGTCTGCTGCCGCCAGTCACACATTACACCTTGTAGTTCGTGGGCCTTGGATTGAGCCAATGCCCTGTACTGGTCTAGGAGTACTGGTGTGGGCTCAACTACACGGTTGTTGATGCGCAGGAATCGCTTCATGACTTTCTCCAACATCATATAGTCTGGCTCACCTTAAAACAGAAACCATGAAAGTTGAAAGATATACTGTAAGTGAATGACGCAGTTGAACGTAGAATGTAGGCCTACTTATTTTGAACTGATTCAAGTGACGTACGTAGAAACTAGATACACGTGGTCCTACTTAAATGATCCTTCATCTCTTTCAACTTCACGCGAATAAAATTAACAATAATTTTAATTTAGTGCAAGTACTAGTCGTACTCGGTATTGACGTACTTTATGAGAATACTCGTACTCGCACTCGAATAACAAAATACTCGGACTCGAATTCACGGTACTCGTACTCGGCATTTAGTACTTGAGCTCGACTATATTCAATATCGCACTCCATCATGTCATCAACTTTTGCGTACTCGATTGTTAGGACTCGGGGAATTATCGATTAATTAGTTTTGAATAAATAAATTCTCCTCACTTGGACGCACATGCTCGGTTTTATGTATGGCTCAAAAATAGCCCATACCATTCATATAGGCCATGTTGCTGCATTGATGGTTTCATTAATTTCCACTCATAACTGGAGATTTTATTTGTTTTCACTTGACTACTTCATAAAGTAATCGTACTCGGAGGTCCAAGTGGGCTCACAGAATTTGTACTCGAAGGTTCAAGTAGGCCGGCTACGTGGACTAGCTCGGGTACCTGATGTACTCGCTCTCGAGGGTCAAAGTACTCGGATGAGAGTGGTACTCGGAAGTACACGGCATCATCATTACCACTTCTGTACGGTCCCGCAAGGCATATATACTTAATTTTCAGTGACTATCTAATACCTACCAGCTCCGCTGCCCACTCCCAGGACCCGTAGCTCTTCTTTCCCGTCTAGTTTGGCTTGGATCGAACGCACCACCGCTTCATCAAAAACTCTGTCAACCCATTTAGAGTAGACACCTAGCATGTCCCAATGGGTGTGGTAGATTTTGTACGCCGCGTCGAAGCGGTGCTGGTCTTTGAAGAGACGAGGCAGGTGCTTCGATTCCATCTCTTTGATTCCACCTGTCAAATTGCAACAGATACCACAAAATTAATGTCGACTCTTTCTTCACAAAATGCGGAGTTCCATGCAGCCGCCGCGCCAGCATAAACCTGTTCTTTAAATAACGAGGCCTTTAACTTAGCTTCACCCCCGTACAGACAAACTGCGAACTGAAAAGTACTGATGCCTGGCATATAGACAATTGCAGAATGACCCCGCCACTCATATGAACCTAAATTGTCTGGGCGAACGAGACCCTGTCTTTCATGAACGGTCACTTTGACCTTATCACTGTTGTGCCGTGAACAACAGGGTTCTATTCACCAAAACGTCGCATTTTTTTTATATATAGAGCAAGAAAAAGATATACAGTACAAAGGTGGCAACCCAAACCTATACGCTATCAATGCCACCGAATGAATAATGCGACGTATGCAAGCTAATAGTCAGTGGGCTTGTGGCGTGCCCTTTATGTAAAAAGATTCACAAAATTTCACTTTTCTTTTGCGCATTTGGACAGCTTACCCAAGTGCTACATCACGAGAATAAAAACATTCCGGAATTTTGCCTCTTTCGGGGGTGGGGCACAGGTTATAAAAGTGGGGGAGCAAATGGTGTTAACAGAAAATCTAGCTGTAACGGGTAATCTTGGTGTGTTTTTTTTCCCTTCCAATACAGTGAACGGGGTTGACCAGAATGTTCACATGCCAAATCATAAACTTTTGTTTTCCTTTGGGGGCGTGTCACAATTGTTTTCATTAAAAAGGGGCACATCTTGCAATTGAACAAAAGACCAACAATCTAACCCAAATTTTGATTTATTTTTTAAAGAAATTAAATAAAACAAACGTATAAAGCTCATTATTGTTTCTGTGAAATTTTGGCTGGTGTGTCATATTTTTAGGCGTAAAACTAAAATTTCAAAAAGTGGTAGGAAAAGAGTGATTTCACATTAAAGGCTAAAGTTCTGTGTTTTTTCTTCTTCTGAAATCAGCGAAATAAAAGTTTACACTACTATTCATCTGTAAATGTATCTGAAATTGCTATATGTTCATTTGACAACTGATATTAACATTCAAATTGTATTGTTATATCAAGTTTACTAATTTTCTGTTCTTTTGGTTTGGCACTTTTATTAATTTTTTTTTATATTTTTTTTCCAACTACCCTAAAGTTTCTCCTTTATGTGCCAGGTTTGCTTCAAAGAATAATCGTTCCAGCTCTCTTCTATAATTTTAGTGAAACAAAATTGATTTTAAGAACAACATTGTAAATTTTTCTTATCATTCCCCATTTTTATAAAAACAAAACAAAACTGTACATACTTAATGTCTCCTAACCCCAATTTTACCTTTAAGTTATCCTACCACGAATGTTGATAACTTTATGTTTTGGACCACGAGCAACCGATATATAGCCTATTTGCGACGCTAACATTTTGCCTCTAAATAGGAACTGTGGTATTTTAAGGTATAATTAAGGACGACACAATATGTCTCCTCCAGGTACCATTATTACAGGTGTAACTATAATAACAACCATTTCAGTAACTTTTTGATGTCAAAATGACTGAACAAAATGACAATCATCATCCGGTCTCCCAGATGAAAGTCCAAGATACTTATTTTAGTATGGTTATCGAAGACGTTACTCTTAGAAAGGCACATACCTCATGGCAGCAGAAACTTAACATTTCGAGTCCTCTTCGTGTATAGACTGGAACGACGGTTGTAACGCATGAAACAGCATAATGAATCATAACGATAAGGATGTTTTTTTGGAATCGTATTAAATTTATTTATTATCGTATTAAACAGGATTATTCCAACTAAGGATGTTCTTATGATATGAAGCCCGGGAAGGGACAGGGTGGAATTTTTTTTTGGCATTTGCTAATTCGTTCGCACGAATTACTCATTCGTTCGCACGAATTAGTAATTCGTGCGAACGAATGAGGAATTCGTGCGAACGAATGAGGAATTCGTGCGAACGAAATAGCAATTCGTGGGAACGAAATAGTAATTCGTTCCCACGAATTAGTAATTCGTGCGCACGAATTAGTAATTCGTGCGAACGAATTAGAAAACTCCAAAAAAAAATTCCACCGTGTCCCTTCCCGGGCTTCATATTATGACGATGAACAAGGTGGCAGATTAACGTGTCTTATGTAATTGTGAGAAGGAAACTACTATCATAACAGTATTAACATAGTGTCGCCAAATCTAACATACCGTCACAATCTCAATATTGCTTCAGGGCCAAATATTCGACTCAACTTGCCTTGATTGATTCAGTAGATAAAGTACAGTCTAGTCCGGGCAGACTTGAACATTCAAGTCTGAAAAAGATACACTACCTTTGAATATAAAATCGGGTTTTGGGGGGTAAGGGACGAACACTAATATTCATAATTACGACATAAAGATAGAACATCCCTACACCTTTCAACTGATATACTCCAGGGACCCCTCCTTTGGGACAAAATTCGATCTTCCTGCCCACTGACTTCAGAACGCGGTATTATAAAAGAAAACAAAATCTTCTCTGCGGTTGATGTAATTAAGAGAATAATAATTACCGGCAATGGGGTAATAGGGAGACTTTCCCATAGACTTGTGCACAAAAAATTCCGAATTAAATGTGCCCTAACCCAATATTCCCTTGTCCTTTTTCCACGAATTTCGGTATTTTTACTAATTAGACCACGAGCAACAAATAAAACCTAATTTCGACAATAACATTTTGCCTCTAAAGGGGGGCTGCGCCAATAGGGAGACACCTAGGTGTCTCCCTATTAAGCCCGTGTCTCCCTACTACCGAATTTTCTACGCTAACGTGTCTCCCTAATAGTACATTTGTAGGAATAATTATTACTTTAATTGAAAATTAACGACATAAATAACACACTGTAAGTTAAGGATGGTAATTTAGTACATGCATTTATTGATTTTGTTAGGACAGCATGAATTGATTAATTTAATGTAATAATGTCTATTAATTATTATTTATATCTACTTTGATTAATCATGAATTATTATAACTACATGTATATGTATTTTGTGTGAAGGGGAAGACTTCGTACAAGCTTCGGCTTCTTGTCTGACCTCCCCATACTATTGTAGCGGGATCCTACTGGGCTCTTGTCCGCCAAATCCGGCAAAACGCAAGAAAAGGGGACACACAGACGGGATTTCTAACTCTGAGGGAAGATGTCATTTATTTCGCCAAGCGGACTCTGCGGGCAACTTGCCGCACCGCTACCAGAACTGCAACTGATCAATTCCCAGCATAGACATACACACAATCTGAACAAATGTATACAAATGTAGCAACTTTACCCAACTCTGGAATCCAGCCAAGTTCTTCCCGCGCAATTGAACAAAAGAACCCCACTTAGCCAACCTATTTGTAGAGCCTATTTCCGGAGCGCGCGCTAGCCAGACCCAAATCCAGGTCAGGTGCGCGCCGCCGGAGCCCCTCCGCCGGAGCACCAGTGCTAGAAAGCAATGACAACAAATGTGTGCATAGACTGTCCGTTACACTACCCCCTCCTTAAATTGGGCCTATTCTCCTGAATAGGGGCACATATACAACACATTTTACATGATTTTTTTATTTTCTTTAACCCAACATTGGGTGTCCTCAAAGAATGTGGAGCAACGTTAATCTGGTCCCCAAAATGGTTACTCAGATCAAACGTTAATCCAGCAATCCATGATGACAACCTCTTCAACAGGGAAAACATTTTTGAAACAACATGAGAAATCAAACACTTTACTTTGTTTATCAATGGGTGTCCTCAATGGAAGTTGATCAGCGTTGATTCTTTCCCTCAGACTGGTGCACAGAATCAAACAATGATACAACAAACCGTGACGACTAGCCTACCTTACAACAATTTCAACACATTCTTTTACAGTTTTTTTTCCTTGTTCACTTTACTTGGAAACTGTCCTTTATGTCCTTACTTTTTCACAAAACAATGTCCACCCAAGAGAGAACTTCTCTCCAGTCTCTGTCTGTGTTGCACTTCGCAAGCTTTAGTGTCTTCAGCCAAGTACACAGGTCACGTCGCTGTACTCCTGCCACCTGGTCGTTGACTCCCCAACCTTGCTTTGGCCCCGTTGTCTTCCGTGGTGTCTGTCCACGCACTGTTGTCTTCTCCGGCAGCCTTGTCTTCTGTGGTGCACCCCGCACCGGCGGATTCCCTGTCTTCTTCGGCGGCCTCATCTTCTGTGGTACACCCTGCACCGGCGGATTCCCAGCCTTTGATGCTCCCTGCATCAACGGGTATCCTGTCATCTGTGGTACTCCCTGTACCTTCGGCCTCGTCTTCTTTGATGCGTCCTGCATCGCCGGATCCGCAGTCTGTTGGCTTACCGTTCTTGTCCCTGTCACGTGCACCTGCGGTCTGAAAGTCAATGTCGTTGCTTGCTCCAGCGGGGCTGCTTTCGCCGGGGGATAGTGCCGCTCCGGCTCGGTTGCCGTCACCTGACCATGAAGGTCAGTGTCTTGTAGTCGATTGTCCGTGGTCTGAGTTGCTGTCCCGGCAGTACGGCGGTCGATGAGTTCAGCGTGCTCCGGCTGATCGGCATGCACCAGCGGAGCCGTCCACAACGGTGGATCAGTGTGCATCGATGGAGATGTCCGCAACGATGGAGCTATCGATGTGCAGCTAAAGTCCTCCGCAGCAGTTGGATCAGGACTGGAAAAGTCAGTGCATCCACGAACCTCGATCCGATGGACAGCCGTCATGCTCGCCAGTATCACGGGACGGGGCTCCACGTCAACAGCAGGGCTATCATCGCTCGCAGCGGCCTCCCTACTCGTGGTCTCCCGATTCACGCGACAACCCGGCCTAACATCAACTTCTGCCCCCGGACCGCTGAACAGGCTTGCTCGTCCGTCTTCTTCCTGATCCGCACTGGTAGAATCATCGGAGCTGTACATCGCTTCCAATTCGGCGATCATTTTGTTGATCCTCTGCAACACACCTACCGCTGAACCAGTTGCCTGTGGATTACGTCTGTCCGAGGAATGGGCTGATCCACAAATCTGCCGCTCCAAGGAGTCTCCCACCTTCCGAACGTCAATGATGACATCGTTGATGGCGTCCACGATCTCAACTGCGGCTCGGCTTTCCGTCATTTCCAGTCATTAGTCCAAAATCCCGTCAATATCCCACCGCTGCCACCATTTGTAGCGGGATCCTACTGGGCTCTTGTCCGCCAAATCCGGCCAAACGCAAGAAAAGGGGACAGACAGACGGGATTTCTAACTCTGAGGGAAGATGTCATTTATTTCGCCAAGCGGACTCTGCGGGCAACTTGCCGCACCGCTACCAGAACTGCAACTGATCAATTCCCAGCATAGACATACACACAATCTGAACAAATGTATACAAATGTAGCAACTTTACCCAACTCTGGAATCCAGCCAAGTTCTTCCCGCGCAATTGAACAAAAGAACCCCACTTAGCCAACCTATTTGTAGAGCCTATTTCCGGAGCGCGCGCTAGCCAGACCCAAATCCAGGTCAGGTGCGCGCCGCCGGAGCCCCTCCGCCGGAGCACCAGTGCTAGAAAGCAATGACAACAAAAGTGTACATAGACTGTCCGTTACACTATTATTTTAAGTTCTGTTAAAGTGTTTTCCCTTGTATTTTACTTGCCTTATAGTATGGAAAATAAACCTGAACCTCAACCTGTTTACTCCAGTAATAAATTGACCATTTCTGAGCGATGGAGGGCGCTGTACCTACGCCATTTCTGTTTACAATTTTTATAATCGAAATTATTGCTTGTTTATTGGACCAATGAGTAATTTTACTTCAATCTAAAAATAAAACCTTGTAAATCGGTAATGTTCAGATCATTAAAAAAAAAAACACTGTTGACAGACTGCACCCAAAATCGGTCAAAATAAAACCTTTTAGCTTACTCGGTCATTGGTTTGCTCACAACAATAGCATCCCAGTCAGCGTCAATGAATACTTTGCCTCCATCCTTCTTCTCATTGGCAAGATAATTCATCAGCGACGTCTTGAGATCCTCAGGCGCCGTCTTCCTGAAATTCAAGACCATGGTGAGGGCATCCAGCAGCAGGCTGCCTTCTTCTGAGGCTTGGTCGAAGCAAACGGTGATGTCGAAGGGAGCGGGTTGGTTGTACTGAGTGTACGGGATGCCTCGGCGGTCCAGCCAGCTTCGAATGATGGCGGAATTGACACCGGCAAATAATTGGTCATGAAAAGATGGAAAGTGGTTCCAATAGCGCATCCATCCGCTGTCCTCTGTAAAATATCGGTTTTTATACCAAAATGAGGGGTAGAATTATACCTAATAGGGTACCTGATACATTTTGTTGTAATTTTGACTTACGCATGTCATCATGACCTGTAGTTGATTTTAGAGACGAATCAGAATACATGTACTCGGACAGGCCTGTAGATTGATACAAAATTGAAAGCTGTTCGTGACTTTATTTTTTTCTCTCGAAAAGGTGTAAAGAAAATACCTGATATGATTGCTACCAACATGACCCCACCAGGCTCTAAGCACTCGTACATGTACATCAACGTGCTCTCCGGGTTGTCGACGTAATATAAGCTCTGCACCGCACTGATGAAATGAAACTTGGTCAAATCTCCCGCCTTTTCGTATTGTTCGATCGTCTGCTGCCGCCAGTCACAAATTACACCTTGTAGTTCGTGGGCCTTGGATTGAGCCAATGCCCTGTACTGGTCTAGGAGTACTGGTGTGGGCTCAACTACACGGTTGTTGATGCGTGGGAATCGCTTCATGACTTTCTCCAACATCATATAGTCTGGCTCACCTTAAACAGAAACCATGAAAGTTGAAAGATACACTGTAAGTGAATGACGCAGTTGAATGTAGAGTGTAAGCCGACTTATTTTGATCTGATTCAAGTGACGTAGACAGTAAACTAGATCACGTGGCCACGTTGGCGAACTAAAAATATCCTTCACCTCGTTCAACTTCACCCGTATAAAAGTAAATAATAGTTTTAATTTAGTGTAAGTACTCGTACTCGGTACTGACGTACTTTTTGAGAATACTTGTACTCGCACTCGAATATAAAAATACTCGGACTGAAATTCACAGTACTCGTACTCGGAAATTAGTACTTGGGCTGGACTATATTTTATTTTATATTTATTATTTTGAATTCCTTCGAACTGTTCTGGTCCGTCAACAAGATCGAGAAAAGTATTGACAGTTGTAATTATTTTTAGTTTATTTATTTTATTTATTTTATTTCTTTCTGGTAATGAAACCAAAGATTCCTCAAAAGTGCCCTAAGTACTGTAGCTCGAAAGCCTTAAGAAACCCGTAGAGAGAAGAAATTACAGTTTTAGAGGGGGGAGGAAAAGCCCAGAGGAACATTCTGAGGAAAACCCACGGAATCAGATAGGGACTGAAAACCCAACCCACATATTTGCCCAGGCGGGATTCGAACCCCGGTCACAGCGGTGGAAGGCGAGGAAAGTACCGCTACACCAACCTGACTCCCCAAATTTGTACTCGAAGGTTCAAGTAAGCCTACATGGATTCGGGTACCTGATGTACTCGTTCTCAAGGGTCAACGTACTCGGTGATGCGAGTGGTACTCGACAGTTTGGTACTCGGCATCATCGTCACCACTTTTGTACCGTCCAGCAAGGCCTATGACTTAATATTCAGTGACTATCTAATACCCACCAGCTCCACTGCCCACTCCCAGGACCCGTAGCTCTTCTTTCCCGTCGAGTTTGGCCTGGATCAAACGCACCACCGCTTCGTCAAAAACTCTGTCCACCCATTTAGAATAGACACCTAGCATGTCCCAATGGGCGTGGTAGATTTTGTACGCCGCGTCGAAGCGGTGCTGGTCTTGGAAGAGACGAGGCAGGTGCTTCGATTCCATCTCTTTGATTCCACCTGTCAAATTGCAACAGATACCACAAAATTAATGTCGACTCTTTCTTCACAAAATGCGGAGTTCCATGCAGCCGCCGCGCGAATATAAACCCGTTCTTTAAATAACGAGGCCTTGAAGTTCCCTATAGCTCTCGTGTGTGAGCTGTGATGTATCGTGTAGGCTATAGACAATCATGTGTTTACCCCCCGTACATAGTTACAAACTGCGAACTGAAAAAAAACCTGTTTGGACCTAAGGCCAAAAAAAAGTCTTCGATTTCTGGTATGGAGCTTGCCCAAAAAGTGGTGCGGCGACGCGGCTTTTTTTTTTTTTTTACCTGATTTTTTTGCTTCAAATGTCGGCTGATGACTGCAAATGGTGCCCGACTAAACTTAGTGCAAATATATGGGAGTCCAGAAAGGCCACATAAAGCTTATTCTCGACCATAACCCAATCTAAAAACACGTTAAAATTGTGCAGCAGCAGGATTCCAGTCAAACCAGTGAGTTTGGCGGTTTTGAGACATCATCTTTCATTGAAAAAAAAACTTTTGCCGACGCGCATGGCTACGGCGACGCGCGCGCATACCAGAAACCGGAGACTTTTTTTTTTGGCCTAATGGTCCATAAAGAAAAAGAACAGACACAATTGTAGAATATCCGCAACTCATGCGAACCTATTTGCCGGACGAGACCCTGTCTTTCATGACCAGTCACTTTGACCTTGTCACTAATGTGCCGTGAATGGCATGGCTCCATACAGGCAAAATTCGTACCATTAAAGTTTCCAAAAGTGGTAGGAAAAGAATGATTTTACATTAAAGCCAAATTTTATGTTGTTGTTTTTTTGGTCTGAAATCAGCGAAATAAAAGTTTACATTACTGTTCATTGTATCTCAAATTGCTATATGTTTATTTGAAAACTGATATTGACATTCAAATTTGATTGTTACATCAAATTTACTCATTTTCTGTTCTATTTATTTTGCACTTCTCTTAATTTGTGTTTATTTGTTTTCTTTAATCCACCCTAAATTTTCCAATTTATGTGCCAGGTTTGCTTCAAAGATTAGCCGTTTCAGCTCTGTTTTCTAATTTTAGTGAAACAAAATTCATTTTAAGGACAACATTGTACATTGTTCTTATCATTCCCCATTTTTAT
Source organism: Patiria pectinifera (assembly GCA_029964075.1). NCBI lineage: Eukaryota > Metazoa > Echinodermata > Asteroidea > Valvatida > Asterinidae > Patiria > Patiria pectinifera. The sequence goes on along the minus strand of CM057134.1, from coordinate 2,636,370 downwards.
AAAAACAAAATATACTTAATGTGTACTTATTGTCTCCTAACCCCAATTTTACCCTATCCTTCCCCCACTAATGTTGATAGATTCATGTTTTTAATTAGCCTATTTGCGACGGTAACATTTTGCCTCTAAATATAGCTGTGACATTTTTAAGGTGTTATTATTGACGACAAAATGTCGCCTTAACGTACCATTAACAGGTGTAACTATAATAACAACCATTTCAGGGCAACCTACGTATTCCTCGCACTGCAAGGATGCAGGATATAAGGCCCTCACTGTGGCGGGTCCAAGAATCTGGAACTCCATCCCACAATCAGTTCGATGCTCCACCTCAATACATATGTTTAAATCCTCACTTAAGACCTACCTGTTCACTTGATTCATGTTAATGTTCTTTTTTGTTTTTTGTTTTTTCCCCCTACTATCAGAGGTGTCCTTGGTTGCGCTTTGTAACCTTTGGAAAAGGCGCGTTACAAATATTATTATTATAATTATTATTATTTTTGATGTCAAAATGACTGGACAAAATGACGATCATCATCCGGTCTCCCAGAAGTAGTATAAGAGGCGTAAGATGCACCTGAGTGCGGTTGATGCGGTTGAACTGATGCAAGTGGGCGTGGTCATTTTGGAGGAGGAGGAGGGAGGGTGGTGCAATGGTGGGTGTGAGTGATGGTATGGGTGGAGGAGGCGGTGGAGGGGTGGTAAAGAGGAGTGGTGTTGGAGGGAGGAGGCCGACAGGTCTGAACATGTGAATGGTTAAAAAAAGGTGAGTGACGTCATCGGTGTGACGTCACAGACAAGACCGAACAAGTTTCAATGGGACAAGTTTGAACTCGCAACGATTCCTGCGCGTTGATTGGTTGTTAATTTTCAGCTGAATGCGGGAGCGAGAGTTTGTGTGAGTAAAAAATTGCAACATTTGGCGGTCTGGTTTCATTTCTCTACCAACAACTGGCCAAATCAAAATCTCTAATTGTAGCGCTTTATGTTTGATATATTTTTCGCCTACGTTACAAGTGTTCCTCGGACTTTATAATTAACAATTCCACCCTCTGAGAAAACATCGGTCGTAAAGTGTAGTGAAGTAAAAAGTATAGCGGGAAACTAAATCTGGAATCTTTCCTCAGACGACATAATTGATACCCCACACTAGTCTCTCATAATACACGACAGAGGGTTGTGATAAGTGGAAGTGCGCATATACTATTTTAACGGTAAACGTACTGTGCAGTACACATAATATTACCTTATCATCTTTGGCAAACGTAATTGGTAGTGGTCACACTATGTAAAGCCCCAACAGGAAGGGTAATCAGATTACAATCTGTAAACTTAAAAGCAGCCGCTTATATTTTAAGACACCGGGAGTATATAACGTGTATAGGCCTAATGGTAAACACAGTGCTCGGTACATATACGAACGCCTCAGACAACATAATTGACACCGGTCATTATTACAGATTTCGTAGGCTTAAACGTGTCTATATGTTTATGAGGATCATCGGTAACCCTGACGGGGATCATAAAACGGGGTGTCTGTGGCGGATGGATCGATGGACAAATCGATCATAAGGTGGGCATTAGCGCTGGATGAGTATTATTGTTAGAAGAAGACAATGGTGCAACAAAGAGAGGAAAATGGAATCCGGCGGACGACTATGGAGTCGAGGTGCGCATGAGTGAATTGTTATTATTATTATTATTATTATTATTTATTTTTTTATCTTTTACAATTTGAAGCGTCGATGAGATAATATATATATATATTTTTAACCTAATTCACATATAAGGCGAATACGTGTATCCATGGAAATCACGTCCTCTTGATTCGACTCCCCACCCCCCCAGGACACATAGGGTACATACAATAAAAAAAAAATCAAACATCAACTGAATATGTATTTATAAGTACGTATTTTTAATTCACAACGCAAAATCAATAACATAACAATAAGAAGTATTATTTATATTATTTATTTGTTTATTTAATTTTTTTACATTATGTATTTGACTCCCCACGCTTTGAAGATATTTATCCGTAGTCGGCTATTTTCGTATAATCTAGAACTTTTGTTTTGTTACCCGCATCATTTCTAATGGCCCAAAATAGCCTTTGTATACTGGAATAGTAGCATCCGTTGACGTCAAGTCAAGGGCGGATCCAGAACACAATTTTTTTTTTGGGGGGGGGGCCAAAAAAAAAAAAATTGGTTCCCCCCACCCCTAAAGTGGGTCAAAAAATTACGGCGTGGGGTTCGGGGAATTTTGGATTCTAGATGCTCTGTGGTGCGATCTGAGGCGATTTCTGACCACTTTAACCAATTTTTTTTTTTTTGAGGAAAAGATGGTGGTGTACTCATTGCCTGCCTTTATTGTAGAAAATGTACATGCTGGAGAGGAATTTAAAGTGGAGGACGTTGATGTGGATAGTTCTAAGTCTGATTTTAAAAAGCGTAGATTTGAAGATTCGGAAATAGAAAACTGTAGAACTGAATCTACGCAGGATAAAGACGGAGATTTCGATGAAGATTATTTGGAATCCGAAACGGAGATAAAAGATGACAAATTATTTGATAAAGATGAGTCGATTGAAGATTCGGAAATAGAAAACTGTGAAGCTGAATCTTCGGAGAATGCAGACGAAGATTTCGAGGAGGGTTATTCGGAATCTGAAACGGAGGTAGAAGAAAACGACTTTTCGGATGCAAATGAGTCATTTGAAGATTCGCAAATACAAAACTGTGAAGCTGAATCTTTGCAGAATGAAGACAGAGATTTCCAGGAAGGTTATTCGGAATCTGAAACGGAGGTAGAAGTAGACGAATTATCGGATGACGATGAGTCTAGTTCTGAATTGGAAGACAATACCGCCTATCAAGACTGGTTGGGAGACGCCAAAGACGCCACTGAAGAGATGTGGAGTGAGAAATATGAAAAGTACGTCAACGGGTCTATGGGTGAAGATCAAGCCAAGGAAAAAGCAAATAGGAAGACACTCTGGGCAGTCAAGCGAGGCTTTTTCAACAACTACAAGGACTTTTTGTCAAGTTACCTACATTTTAAAGATAATGATACTCATCAAGAAATTGTTGAAGATCTGGAAGAAAAAATAAAAAGGCACAGAAGTAAACACAGCCCTCAACAGGATAATGCCTAAACACCAATCAAAATTTGACGGACTGTTCCAAGATCTTGAGGAAGACTAGTGTTGATTAAAAACAGTGATGACTGAAGACTAGTAGTTTAAGAAAAAACTATTGTAATTTTTAAAATAATAGTGCCTTTGGTAGAAAAGAAAACAGTGCGGCACGTACCTTGTAAAAATTCTGATCCAATCCTGAAGGTCAAGATTTCCTGAAATTCAATCAAAAATACTCAGACCTGTGTGTACGACACCGCTAATCCCCCGAAACGATGCACATCGAACGTTCCTCTAATGGACTTGACGGACTTGACGCAAGGGCGGATCCGGGGGGGGGGGCAAAGGGGACCATGGCCCCCCCCAAAAAAAACGAAACCAATTTTTTTATTTTTTTTATGTGACATCGCAATAAAGGCAGGCAATGAGTACACCACCATCTTTTCCTCAAAAAAAAAACATTGGTTAAAGTGGTCAGAAATCGCCTCAGATCGCACCACAGAGCATCTAGAATCCAAAATTCCCCGAACCCCACGCCGTAATTTTTTGACCCACTTTAGGGGTGGGGGGGGGACCAAATTTTTTTTTTTTGGCCCCCCCCCCAAAAAAATTGTGTTCTGGATCCGCCCTTGACTTGACGTCAACGGATGCTACTATTCCAGTATACAAAGGCTATTTTGGGCCATTAGAAATGATGCGGGTAACAAAACAAAAGTTCTAGATTATACGAAAATAGCCGACTACGGATAAATATCTTCAAAGCGTGGGGAGTCAAATACATAATGTAAAAAAATTAAATAAACAAATAAATAATATAAATAATACTTCTTATTGTTATGTTATTGATTTTGCGTTGTGAATTAAAAATACGTACTTATAAATACATATTCAGTTGATGTTTGATTTTTTTTTTTTATTGTATGTACCCTATGTGTCCTGGGGGGGGGTGGGGAGTCGAATCAAGAGGACGTGATTTCCATGGATACACGTATTCGCCTTATATGTGAATTAGGTTAAAATATATATATATATTATCTCATCGACGCTTCAAATTGTAAAAGATAAAAAAATAAATAATAATAATAATAATAATAATAACAATTCACTCATGCGCACCTCGACTCCATAGTCGTCCGCCGGATTCCATTTTCCTCTCTTTGTTGCACCATTGTCTTCTTCTAACAATAATACTCATCCAGCGCTAATGCCCACCTTATGATCGATTTGTCCATCGATCCATCCGCCACAGACACCCCGTTTTATGATCCTCGTCAGGGTTACCGATGATCCTCATAAACATATAGACACGTTTAAGCCTACGAAATCTGTAATAATGACCGGTGTCAATTATGTTGTCTGAGGCGTTCGTATATGTACCGAGCACTGTGTTTACCATTAGGCCTATACACGTTATATACTCCCGGTGTCTTAAAATATAAGCGGCTGCTTTTAAGTTTACAGATTGTAATCTGATTACCCTTCCTGTTGGGGCTTTACATAGTGTGACCACTACCAATTACGTTTGCCGAAGATGATAAGGTAATATTATGTGTACTGCACAGTACGTTTACCGTTAAAATAGTATATGCGCACTTCCACTTATCACAACCCTCTGTCGTGTATTATGAGAGACTAGTGTGGGGTATCAATTATGTCGTCTGAGGAAAGATTCCAGATTTAGTTTCCCGCTATACTTTTTACTTCACTACACTTTACGACCGATGTTTTCTCAGAGGATGGAATTGTTAATTATAAAGTCCGAGGAACACTTGTAACGTAGGCGAAAAATATATCAAACATAAAGCGCTACAATTAGAGATTTTGATTTGGCCAGTTGTTGGCAGAGAAATGAAACCAGACCGCCAAATGTTGCAATTTTTTACTCACACAAACTCTCGCTCCCGCATTCAGCTGAAAATTAACAACCGATCAACGCGCAGGAATCGTTGCAAGTTCAAACTTGTCCCATTGAAACTTGTTCGGTCTTGTCTGTGACGTCACACCGATGACGTCACTCACCTTTTTTTAACCATTCACATGTTCAGACCTGTCGGCCTCCTCCCTCCAACACCACTCCTCTTTACCACCCCTCCACCGCCTCCTCCACCATTACCATCACTCACACCCACCATTGCACCACCCTCCCTCCTCCTCCTCCAAAAATGACCACGCCCACTTGCATCAGTTCAACCGCATCAACCGCACTCAGGTGCATCTTACGCCTCTTATACTACTCCCAGATGAAAGTCAAAGATACTTATTTTTTAGTATGGTTATGGAAGACGTTACTCTTAGAAAGGCACAAACCACATGGCAGCAAAAACTTAACCCTTCGAGGCCACTAGACTAGAACGAAAGTTTGTGTAACGCATGAAACGGCATAATGAATCATGACGATAATGATGTTTGGTATCGTATTAAAAACGGGACTATCCCACAGAGGCAGGCACGGTTCTAGGGGCTAGCAGGGGTGGATCCAGAAATGTCTGTAGGGAGGCGTGCTGAAATGTGGACCTTTTTTTTTCTCCGGACACTTAGGCCTCCGAAAACCAATGGGGGGGGGGGGGGGCTTGTACCATATTTTCATCCTACAGTCTAGTCATGCACGCTATAATTTTATTATTACCTAATAGTGTACTAATGCCCCCTTCTCACGACAATTTGAGAGGGGGAAAACGTTCGCATGTGACGTCACCTTATACTGCCATTTTTTGTTACGGATTTTTAATTATTTTTTTTTTTGGGGGGTAGACAAAAGTGTGTGTGTGTGTGGGGGGGGGGGGGGGCTACCGCGCCTGAACTAAAGGCTTTCTGGTCTGCGCGCGCGTCGCCGTAGCCATACGCGTCGGCAAATTTAAAAGTTTGATTTTTAATGTAAGATGATGTCTCAAAACCGCCGAACTCACTGGTTTGACTGGAATCCTGCTGCTGCAGGATTTTTTTGAGATGGGGTTACGATCGAGTATAAGCTTTATGTGGCCTGTCTCAGCTCCCATACATTTTGCACTACATTTAGTCGGGAACCATTTGCAGTCATCAGCCGACAAGAAAAAAAAAGTAAAAAAACCCCCCAAAACCGCGTCGCCGCACCACTTTTGGGCCAAGCTCCATACCAGAAACCGAAGACTTGGTTTTTTTTTTTGGTGGGGGGGGGGCTAAGGATGCTCTTATGCAGATGAAAAAGGTAGCAGATGACCAATGCGTCTCATGTAATTGTGAGAAGGAAACTATTGGACATAATTATGTTCATGTATTGTACAACTATTCGTGCCTGGCTCATGGTGGGAAACATTATGAGAACATTATACAGCACATCAATTTATTTCTCAAGGACAGCAATCGAATTTTGAATATGGAAAAACATGTCCGCCGTTTCTTCGTTTCTCATAAGTAAGTTATTTCGCACTGTTTGGTTTACTAGAAGTTACAATCCGAACGATGACACAATTTCGAAGAAGTACCAGAAGATTATTAAGAATGCTCTCTGATATATCAAAAGAACAGACTTCCTGAAAATAACTTATGGAAAAAAAACGAGCCTTATTTTACCAAAACAACGGCAAGATTTTGTTAACAGCGCTATAAACATCAAAGAAAGTTATACACAAGCAAAAACTACAGGGCCAAAATAGTACCCCCAGTATTTTCTAAATAGTGCCCTTTGCCATTGAAAGGCCTTTTTTTCACCATTGATTACCCCCCCCCCCTATATTTGGTAAGGAGTGCCCTTTTTTAAGAAGTGCCTTTTTTTCTGAACAGAGTGCCTTTAAAAAAAAAAGAATTGGTGCCCTTTTGTGTACCATCGGCCGTTCTCGTGCCTTTTTTTTTTATTATTATTAATCATTTCTGGTAATGAAACCAAGGAATCCTCAAAAGCGCCCTAGGCGCTGTAGCTCGCAAGCCTGAAGAAACCTGTGGAAAGAAGACAATGAGAAGAAGTTACAGTTTTAGAGGTGGGAGGAAAAGCCCAAAAGACTATTCTGGGGAAAACCCATGGAATCAGGCAGGGACTGAAAACCCAATCCACATTATTGGCCCAGATACAATTTAATTTTAATTAAATTTCACCCACGTATCGCCCTTAAAAGGTCCATATATTGTCCGTTATCGTGAATATAATGGTCGCTTTTGAACCAGCCCCCCCCCCCCCTCCCGCTTTTTGATTTTACAGAAGCAAAGTGTCCGGGGAAAAAACGTGCTTACATTTCACGATGGATGTGCAAGTGCCCTTTTCAAAAAAATTCCCCCCCCAAAAAAAATCAGACGGTGTTACGCGTACGCCATTGTGGGCACTGTGCCTAGGGCTAACGAAAAATTCTGGGGCCTACAAAATACCGCATTGTCTTATCAAAGGCACATATATAGGCCTACCCACACACACACACACCAGCGCGTAGAGGAAAGTTTTGTAAAACTTTCAGGGTCTCTCTCCAAATTTTCGATTTCACCAACTGACGCTGAATAGCATGTAGGCATACACGTAGGCCCTACATATACAATTTCAATTTCAAGGCTGTCGTCGCGTTCTCAAGCACTGTGCCAACGGGCGTCGATCGGTGGGGGACGGGGGACATGTCGTCCCCCCCTCAAGTATTTTCGTCCCCGAATAAAACATATTGTAGCCTTCATTTGATTCTATAGCTCAGAAAAGCTGTTTCGATGACTACCAAGTCGAAAATGATGTTTAAATAAAAAATATAGTTTAAAGTGGTCAGAATATGCCTCAGATTGCACCACAGCAGAGCGTCAAGAATCCCCTCCCCCCAAAAAGAAATCGCCCACGACGTTTAGGCATCGCACTCGCATTAGTTCTGATCAAGATACACATGTTTGTACCACCCCCACTTTTAAGAAGCGATGAACACCCAAGGGCGGATCCAGAAGACAATTTTTTTTTGGGGGGGGGCCAAAAAAAAAAATTGAACCCCCAAAAAAGTGGATCAAAAAAATACGGCGTGGGGTTCGGGGCCCGCTGAAGGGCCCCGAAATTTTGTTGGATTCTAGATGCTCTGTGGTGCGATCTGAGGCAATTTCTGACCACTTTAACCAATTTTTTTTGAGGAAAAGATGGTGGTGTACTCATTGCCTGCCTTTATTGCGATGTCACATAAAAAAAAAAAAAATGGTCTCGTTTTTTTTTGGATCCGCCCTTGTGAACACCCTTGGTGTCAACAGGCTTTTAGAGCTAGGTCCATACCAGTTTGGCCTGGCTTAATTGATTTGTACAGTGCTTTGTACTTAATAGCATCAGAATGAATTTTGCGCCCTAGAGCTTATAGCAGAGTAGGGCCTGCGGAACACTAGTGCCTCATACGAAAGACTTAATCCGGGCCTTTCCATTGCATCGATTATTCCCGGTACAACAATAATAAGGTCAAAGTGATTGTTAATGTCTCGTTCGACAATAGGTTCACGTGAGTTGCGGGGTATTCTGCAGTAATTGTGTTCGTTATTTTCTTTAGGCCAAAAAAAAAAAAGTCTCCGGTTTCTGGTATGCGCGCGCGTCGCCGTAGCCATGTGTGTCGGCAAAATGAAAAAGTTTTTCAATGTAAGATGATGTCTCAAAACCGTCAAACTCACTGGTTTGACTGGAATCCAGCTGCTGCAAAATGTATTTTAGATGGGGCTACGATCGAGTATAAGCTTTATGTGACCTCTCTGGACTCCTAAATTTAAACGGGCACCATTGCAATCATCAGCCGACATTTGAAGAAAAAAAAACGGTAAAAAAAAAGGCCGCGTCACCGCACCACTTTTGGGGCAAGCTCCAAACCAGAAACCGAAGACCTTTTTGGGGCTTTATGTACCAGTAGGTACGTTTCTTAATTGCCCCTAAGGACGTAACATGTACGTCCATGCACGTTTGTTATCTTCTCAGTGATTGCCCAATTCCCTGTCACGTGGCATAGTATAAGTTCCGTTTACGTTCGGGTTATGAATAGGAGGCGGGCACATTATAAAGAGCCTAATACCTTGAATGAATAACTTACGCCACAGCCTTTTCAATTCATTGGCCGGGGCACAGTATCACAACACAGACAATAGAAGGAAGGCCCACCGCTCCACCCTAATTCTATAGAAATATCTCACAGGGTTGAAGCAATGATAGTTTCGTTCGCCCCTGTTGGTTTACCGCATTTGAAAAGCGCAGCATTTCGTTCAGGTATTGAACCCTCTACGCAGATAATGTGCTATAATTATGTAAAACGTCAATCAACCAAAACAAACATGAAAATAGAATACACCATTCAAAAATAACCAAATTTTGGAATATACCTCTCAAAGGGAAAAAAATATTAAAAACGCATGTTTACCGATGACAGTTTTGATATCTTACATTGGTATTTGGCTTGATAGATGCATGATCATTATGTAATACGTAGAGCACACAGGATCACCCCACCCGAAAACCGTAGGAGGGGGGCAATTAAAAAAAGCACAAATTCCAAAAGTAGTGGTTTTAAGGTAAATTTGTATTTTAAGACGCAGCTGTTTGGAATACTTAGCTTCATAATGTTGATACACAGGCCATACAACGTTTTTGAAATAATCCAGGAGTGAGTTATACCACAAAATGCATAATTAATGTCAATCACAACGAAACGCCGACCACCGACTACTGTCGGACAAAAATACGAGTATGGGTGGACTTGAACATTTTACAAACCATACCATCATGTTTGTGTGCAACACCTTACATCAACAAGGGCCACAAAAACCCCCAACAATACCCATACAGGGGTGGATCCAGCATTTTTCGCAGGGGGGGGGGGTATATCGGCACCCCCCTGGATCTGCACCTGCCATACTCGTATTTGGAAGGGTTGTAAATGGGGGAATTTAGGACAGTTTGTTCACGTCATGACATAGCTCAAGCTAGCATGACGAAGACATGATATGGCCTGTTTCTCAATATAATTAAGCTTAGTATCGTATTTAAAAGCGTGTTCCAACGATAAACAACAAAACGACGGTTGTAATTTAGTTTAGGCCTACACATCAAACATCCTCTGAGGACCACCCCTTTTGGTACTGAATATCACCCCGCGTGGTTTATTAGTTTTGATTTGTAAAGAGTGCCCTTTTTTGCGAAGTGCCCTTTTTTCTGAACAACTGCCCTTTTTAAAAAAGAAGTGTCTTTAAAAAAAAAGTGGTTCCCTTTTTTTTTGGCATCTGCCGTTTTGGATGCCTTTTTCAGAATTTTGTGCATAATTGTCGGTTTTGAACAGTGCCCCCATCGACAGATGGGACCAGCCCCCCGCCCTCCTCCACGCTTTTCGATTTGACGGAGGCCAAGTGTCCGGAGAAAAAACCTGTCTACATTTCACAACGGATGTGCAAGTGCCCTTTTCAAAAAAATTTACCCCCAATAAAAATGACCAATGGTCAGTGTCAGGGCAAGTGTTGGGAGAAAAAAAACATGTCTACATTTCCGCGCGGATGTGCAGTTGCCCCCCCCCCCCCGAACATCAAAAGCTGGATACGCTGCTGCCTAAGCTTCCAGCCATCACGTGGAAAATCAATGTATGCCATGTAGACGCGATGTCTGGTCAACCATACCATCACGTCTCAGCCAAAAGGCACGCACGTCAATCACGAGTCGCTCAGTGAACTGGGATCATTATCATGTTAATGGTCTTATACGGTGCATAGTCACAGCCAATCACAGGGAGGCCGCAAGCGTTAGGTTCGCTGCTCTAGTCCTACGTCCCCAGATCAGTGCTGCCCATGGTGGCATACTCCGGCATAACCAATCAGATCCACGGTTACAGCGCTGAACGTAGCCTTAGGGTCATTTTAGGTTTTCGTTCGGGAATTAAGAAACGTACCTAGTAGGCCCATTCTTTAGTTTTCCATGCAGTTCGCAGTTTTTCGCTACGGGGCCCGGTTGAAGACTACAGCCACACGATAGACCATAGCTCGCCCACGAAACAGGCCAGAAACGGAACCAAAACGATGGAATCGAAGCACCTGCCTTCTGTCTTCCAAGACAAGCACCGCTTTGAAGCGTCCTTTAAAATATACGCCGTCAAAATCGACATGTTAGGTGTCTACTCTAAATGGGTGGACAGAGTTTTTGACGAAGCGGTGGTGCGTTTGATCCAGGCCAAACTAGACGGGAAAGAAGAGCTACGGGTCCTGGGAGTGGGCAGCGGAGCTGGTAGGTATTAGATCATTGACAATTAAGTGTATATGCCTTGCTTGACGGTGGTGGTGATGATAATGCCTCGGATGGGATCATCATGGGGATGATGGTGCTATGTGGGTGATCGACTAAGATGTGATGGGTATGATTGTGGCTTTTGGAGCCGGGGCACAGTTGTGACAGTGATACCGTTGGTGATTTAAAACAGTGACGCGTACCAAGTACAGAGTACTGTCGAGTACCAAGCAAGGAGTACCACTCGCGTCCGAGTACTTTGACCCTTGAGAACGAGTACCTAAGGTACCCGAGTCCAAGGTCCAAGTAGGCCTCATTGTAAGCTAATTGGTATGGTGTTCTATAGACGCCAAATCTGCGTCGCGTCGTGCTTTCACGTCGTGCCGTCGCGTCGTACCGTCGCGTCGTTCCGTCATCCGTCGCGTCGTGCCGTCGCCCGTCGCGTCGTGGCGTCGCGTCGTGCCGTCGCCCTTCGCGTCGTGCCGTCGCCTCTTAAATTACCGTTGCTAAGCACGTACACTGCATGAGGAAGCGACGCACCTTCACACGTCGCGTCGTGCCGTCGTGCGTCGTGTCGTGCCGTCGTCCGTCGCGTCGTGCCGTCGCCCGTCGCGTCGTGCCGTCGCCTGTTATTTCGGCGCTTCTAAGTAGACTGCTTGAAGAGGCGACTCACACATTGCCCGTCGCGTCGTGCCGTCGTCCGTCGCGTCGTGCCGTCGCCCGTCGCGTCGTGCCGTCGCGTCTTGCCGTCGCCCGTCGCGTCGTGCCGTCGCCCGTCGCGTGACTGTATCTTTCTTGGCAATAGGTGGCTCCTTCATTCTTCATGTACTTGTGTTTAATAGGAAGGGGCGTAATCATACATGTCGCCACTACATTTTAAGTTAAATGGAATGGAGTTTGGCCGCCACCATGCATTAAAGTTTTTATCAGACTTGTGTTTTCTTAAAAAGAAGTGGTTTTCTGGCTAGGAAAATAGCAAGGAAGAACCGGTTTTGTGCGAGCAAAATTCAGGGAACAATCTGTTGATATTAATAACTTGTTGGAAAGTTCCAAAGTCATTCCAAGAAGGTTGCCGCCGTGAATAAGGGTTTAAAACAAGGGAGGAGGATGAGATTTGCTATCAGCATCAGCAGGGCCGTTCCTCATTCGTTTCTTTTTATGGGATGTAAGATAAAATTGGAGTACGAGGGGCTCTGCGAGCTGATGAATCTTTTCGAAAACATTGTATTTGCAACCAGCTATATAGGGAAGATTTCCGTTTATTTAAGACTTAGGGGCCATTCAGAATTTTCAATGTTTTAAAATTTCGATCTTTTTTTCCAAATTGTGGGTGGGTGGGTCAAGCTAAATAATTGAAAATCGAAATTCACTTTCCATGGAAAAAATATTTAAAAAAAGAAAAGAAAGATAGATCTTTTGACTTGCCTGAACTACGCGCAAGCGTTCCGATATCACGATGCGTGTTTCTTTTCCAACTTCGTCCCCTGTATGTACTGTCAGTGGCGTAGCCAGGAATTTTTCAGTGAAAAATAATAAACAATAAACGGAGAGATGGATAGTGTTTAATCAAATTTTCGGGAACAAATCCCCTGACTGTCTTAAAGCATAGTATCATCGACCCTGTTAACAGAATGACCATTCTTATAAGTTTCGCTAGATCAGACTAAGACCCATTGGTGCCATGCAAAGTGGGGTAAATTTTGCATTTAAGTAAAATTTTGAGAGCAAGAACGAAACCAGTATCATTTGATAGCTTGGAACTTGTGGACTTTGGAAATATAACTTAAGAATGATTTTAGATCAGACTAATTAACTTAAATACGGCACGAAAAGCGCAGGAGTGGGCTAGGCCGTCACCCGCTTCTTTTTTATTTTCGCTGATACCGTTGCAACCAGTGGCGTAGCCAGGAATTTTTAAGTGGGGGGCCGCTGGGGGGCTGGAACATTTCATGGGGGGCCGCAAGCAGGGGCGTCAATCGCTTCTCAAAAGTGGGGGGGGGGGGACATAGCTTGATCATAACTGATGCAAGCGCGAAGCCCTTACGGCGTGGGGTTCGGGGCCCGCTTAAGGGCCCCGAAAAAAATGGATTCTAGATGTTCTGTGGTGTGATTTGAAGCAATTTCTTACGACTTTCCTCCATGCTTTAATTTATATTTTCTTGGCAAAAGATAATTATTTGAACATCGTTTTCGAGATTGGAGACATTGAATCAGCTATCGGTATTCTGAGCTATTGGCGTGGGGTTCGGGGCCCGCTTAAAGGGCCCCGAATTCTTTTTTGGATTTTCGATGCTCTGTGGTGTGATTTGAAGCAATTTCTTACCACTTTCCTTCATGCTTTACCTAATATTTTCTTGGCAAAAGATAATAATTTGAACATTGTTTTCGAGGTTGGAGACATTGAATCAGCTATCGGTATTCTGAGCTATTGGCGTGAGGTTCGGGGCCCGCGTAAGGGACCCGAAAAAATTGGATTTTCGATGCTCTGTGGTGTGATCTGAGGCAATTTCTTACCACTTTAACCAATAATTATCTTAGCACAAAAGATAATAATTTAAACATAATTTTCGAGGTTTTCTCAGCTAAAGGCATAAGAAAATTTTGTGAACATTGTTTTCGAGGTTGGAGTAATTGAATCAGCTACCAGAATTCTGAGCTATAGGCGTGGGGGGGGGGGGAATTTTGGATTCTACATGCTCTGTGGTGCTATCTGAGGCAGTTTCTGACCACTTTAACCAATATTTTCTAAGCAAAAGATACATTGTAGTACATAATAGGGCCCATGGCGTCATGTAGATCAATGATAATTTTTAGAAACTCAAAATCTCCGGGAGGGCGACGGGGGCGACAAGGTTTCATGGGGGCGGTCGCCCCCCCCCCCCCCCCCCCCGGTGGCTACGCCACTGGTTGCAACGCAACAGTAGAGGAGAAAATGAAACCAGTTTGTATTGATGCCTTAACACTCATGGAATATAAAAATATAACTTAAGAGTGGTTTTAGGTCAAATTACTTAAGAGTTGCGGGAAAAGCACGGATGGGGCGGGACCTCACCCCCCTACCACGTACATGGTGGCTCCTATCGTCGCAAGGCATTTGTTAAATCCTGCCAAGTTTCTTTCACAGCTGTTCTGCTGTCTTGCAGTAATTGTGACATCATTTTTATGAAAATTAGGCATTACTTTGTCATGAAATGTCCATTTTCCAACACAGGTAGGCCTAAATGTTAACTTTTCCTATTGAAAAGTACATGCACATGAAAGCGTGCATGTCAGTGCCGATTAACAGATTGAATTGAAATTGTGCAAATGTACTACAAAATTTAAATAGGGAAAATGAAACCATTTTTATTGATGCCCTGGCACGGGGAGTCAGTCAGCTAGTCAGCCAGTCAGCCGGGGAGTCCATAATTTATGGAATTCATAGATTTTTTTTTTTTTTTACATAACTTGGAAAGTGGTATTTGTCTACATGGTTTTGCGATTTCTGCTGGCATGTCAATTAAATGAGAACTGCGTAGGTCTAGTCTCTACCCGGTGACAGCAGTTGGCATATTGTAATTTCAGAAGGCCTTTTATTTATGAACATGATCAATTCAAACGTAAGCAAAACTAAATTATAGACGCTATAAATAATGGCAGTTGTAATTGGTACGATAATGCTGCTGCATCATTTCACTCGGTAACGACGGAAATAAACAACAGTCATTATTTATAGGTTTTTAACTTCAAATCGATACCTTTAAAGTGGTATTATATTGCTCAAACTTGTTGAGATAAAAAATAATATCCCCAAAAAATAATTTGCAATTTCGAAAACGAATGTGAGAAGGTTGTCTGCGAATCAGTCAAATTAGCCGTGTGTCAATTGGGACATTAAATAATCTTCAAAGTAAACGTCAGAGTTTGTGTTGCATCAATTTCCCTGGAATGTTTAGACTATATTCCGTTACCGAATATACTTCCAGATGGCTGGAAGTTACCAGAGCACGCACATTTTTAGCAGACAACACATCAGTTAATGTTATACAAATAGTCTTATTTTATATTTTAAAGAAGGGGAAAAATGGGTTTTCTTGTCCAGGCATTATCTAGTGACGCTATTATGAACCTATAGCATTAATGACCTTCAGTTTTTTTATTAATCGAAATTAGGGGTGGGTGGGTGGGTCAAAATAATTTGGAAAAAAGTCGAAATTTTAAAACATTGAAAATTCTGAATGGCCCCTTAGAAGCACTGGTATGGATTCCTGTGTAAGTATATGACTAAACTGCCTAGAGCGTATTTGTTAAGGTTTTTTTTCTTTTTTTGGAAATTCAATACGCATATAGGGAGTAACATCAGTTCCACTGCTGGGTTGCGGTGATGGGTGGGTTACAACTTGTCAACACATACCTCGCCAGCGGGCCCATTAGATTGGTTATAATCGGAGAGCGGGACTTTCAAAAAAACTCATCCGGTGTTTAGGCGACGCAGGGACTGGTTTGTGTACATGTGGTTTTTGTTTCTAGTTCACTTAATGATTTGATTTATACCGGTGTCACGGTCAACTGAGCACGTTACAGTGCACGTCACATAAGCACGATTCATGCCCATGTGTCCGCTGTGCTTACTTTTCCTCGAGCTGTATTCTGAAGTCTACCAAGCCCATTAATAACCATTGAGGGACACCCAAGAATGTATTATGTAACACTTCCTGTGGAGTCAAGTCATTCCATGGTCCGTAGCATTCTGATTTGTGTTCCCAGCGTCATGCATGTGTGTGTGTTCATGGAGGAATAATTAAGAACGAACTTCTTGGTCCGTGTTCCTTGCTCGTTCGTGGTCCATTTTGTCTTTATTTTTGCAGCTACGACCTAAAATAAATGTGCATTTCGAGTCTTTTTGGTTATTGGGAGTTGTGCGCGTCACGAAAATTCTGGATTGGACTGGTACCCTGTAACCATGCATACAAATATCCTAAGATCTTACGTGCACCAGTACAACCCTGAAGCACTCAGCACGCTAATACAGTTGACGAAAAATGTACACTACTGCCCAATTTTGTGCATGCGTGTTGAAGCCAAATTTCCCTTTCGGAGAAGCTAGCACGCCGGAGAAGTGAGACCGTGACACCGGTGATAATATGCCGTCCCACCTGGTTTTTCTTTTTTGTGTGTAGGACAGTGCATATTTTCTGTGCCCTTTTTACGCACTTCATCAGTCACCCTTTGTTTAATTCTTTTATACGTATTTACTTTATTGCCAATGATGGTTAAGAATATTTCACGAGTTAGCATTTCTTGTAATGATCAAATTAAGTGGATTCCTTATTTTTTATTTTTATTTCGAAATCCATGCATAAATGACCATTACGTTAGTTCTGTTCTTCAAGAAGTTCCAATAGGACTTGTACGTTCTCCTCATCTAATTTTTTTTCTTGGTTATGTCACAGGCGTAAAAAGTATCCCCCCTTATTCTTTTTTAGATTCACCCCGCAAACCTTTATTCTGATTCAAAGCATCGTCTTGAATATTCATTTTCATTGACCAATCACTTTCGCCGTTACCACAATAGAGATTCGGAATACGGGGCGCGGCCCGCGTTAGCGCCATTCCAATGATGGTGGAGATGGGGTAATCCGTGATCGGACCAGGCCATCTTTTATGGGTTTTTTTGTCGTTTGTATGCCAGGATGGGTTGGGTCGCAAAGAGTGCACTGAAAAAATCATTATCGCTGATCAGGTTCCAGTGTTTCAGAAGGGCCTGCTTAAGAGCTGGGTGTTTAATTTGTGGGTGGTAGGGTAAAACAAAGACCAGCGGGATATTCTTTTCGGTTTTTGCATGCTTTTTAGAGTTCACGCGAGTTTCGCCTTTTTGGGGAAGAAGGGCTAAGTCTCTTTGGTTGTATCCGCGTTTTTGAAGTTTGTCTTTGAAGAATTCAGCCTTTTCCTCAAATTATTTTGAGTGTGTGCATATACGGTCATATGTCATTAATTCTCCCTTAATCAAACCGCCATTAAACACTGACTCAGGGTGGGCTGAATCTCGAGCAAGATACTAAAAGGTATCAGTTTTTTTGGTTGCTACTCGAGTATCCAGTTTCCCTTCTTTTTTGAACCGCTCGCTTTTGTAGATGACGAG
Source organism: Patiria pectinifera (assembly GCA_029964075.1). Classification (NCBI taxonomy): domain Eukaryota; kingdom Metazoa; phylum Echinodermata; class Asteroidea; order Valvatida; family Asterinidae; genus Patiria; species Patiria pectinifera. The sequence goes on along the minus strand of CM057134.1, from coordinate 2,618,946 downwards.
GTCGAGGAAGGTGACTTGACTGTTTGAAATCTCTGACGTGAAATTGAGCGTGGGATGAATTTGGTTTAGAGTTTGGACGAGGTCATCGGCTTGGTCTTCGTTACAATTAAATATTATTAAGACGTTGACCCTGTAGCTCATGTAACTCACAATTGAAGGATTGTGTGGGAGAATAATTTCTTTTTCATATTTGAACAGGGTTATATCGCATATCTCTGGACTGCATTCGCTTCCCATAGCCACGCCAATTTTCTGTCTGAAGAACTTTCCATTGAATTCAAATACATGTATGTTTCGATGCTTGAAGTTCCAGGAGACAGCGAGCGTGTTCTCTTGTAGGTTTGGGTATTGCGTTCAGACTGCATCGCAAACTGATTCAATTGTCTCATCTGGTGGGAAGTTCGTATACATGGACACAATATCCAATGTGATCAATAGGCTATCCTGCTTCAATGTCACGTTGTTTAGTTTTTCAAGCACCGTGACATGCCCGGAATCGCGTGTATATGTGCTTTGTTGTTTGACAATCGGAAGCAGAAAATAGTCTATGTATTTTGAAATTGATTGAGTCGGACCTCCGCAACCACTTATAATAGGCCTCCCCACAAACCGTGTACAAACTGTACGACATAGCATTTTGCAACACTTTCACCGCACGGCACGCATGTCATAAAAATAGTACAGGTACATGAAGAATGAAGGCGCCACCTATTGCCAAGAAAGATACAGTCACGCGACGGGCGACGGCACGACGCGACGGGCGACGGCAAGACGCGACGGCACGACGCGACGGGCGACGGCACGACGCGACGGACGACGGCACGTCGCGACGGGCAATGTGTGAGTCGCCTCTTCAAGCAGTCTACTTAGAAGCGCCGAGGTAACAGGCGACGGCACGACGCGACGGGCGACGGCACGACGCGACGGACGACGGCACGACGCGACGCACCACGGCACGACGCGACGTGCGAAGGTGCGTCGCTTCCTCATGCAGTGTACGTGCTTAGCAACGGTAATTTAAGAGGCGACGGCACGACGCGACGGGCGACGGCACGACGCGACGCCACGACGCGACGGGCGACGGCACGACGCGACGGACGACGGAACGACGCGACGGTACGACGCGACGGCACGACGTGAAAGCACGACGCGACGCAGATTTGGCGTCTATAGAACACCATAAATTGGACCTGTACAAGCATCAGTTCTTTATGGAGTAGTCAAGTGAAAACAATTACAATCTCAAGTAATAGGCCTAAGTGGAAATGAAACCACCAATTCAGCAATATGGGTGTTCTAGACTATTTTTGAGCCATCGATAAAGCCGAGCACGTGCGTTCAAGTATATATAAAGGAGAATTAATTTATTCAGAACTAATTACTCGATATTTCCCCGCGTCTTAACAATCGAGTGAGAGTTTGATGACATGATGGAGTACGATATCGAATCACAACACATCACATATCAAGGTTTTGGGGGTTAATATCCAAAGTGATCTCAAATGGGACAAAAATGTGGACAGCATTGTCAAACGTGCTAATGGTAAAAGCCACATGTTAAGGGTTCTCAAAAGTTACGGTTTGCCTCACAGTGATCTCATAACCCTCTATAAAAGCTTCATCAGACCATTGATGGAGTATGCAGCCCCTGTGTGGAACGGAGCACTTACCCAGCATCAGGTGACTCGGCTTGAAAAAGTACAGAAACGTGCCTTGAAGATTATTCTTGGGGTCGAGTATTTGTCATACACCCAAGCTTTATCGCATTTCAGCTTAGATTCTTGGGCAAACAGACGTAATCAAATATCATTATCCTTTTTCAACAAAACCCTTAAACACACTGACCTTTTTCGTGAATTCTTTACGCCTCAACATACTAGAAGGCTGCGGAATAAACCATTCATCCCTGAAATCCGTTGCCGAACAAAACGTTATTACACCAGTGCGCTTCCTACCTTAATCAGGTTGCATAACCAATAATAATAATTTTAATTTTTCGATATGTAAATTGCAATGGACATGTTTTTAACAGTATGCTTTGTACGCGTGAACTGTAAAAGTCATTGTTCGTGTTTTAATGTTTTTGTGTGTGTGTGTGTAAATTGTAATGGTGATTGTTGTCAAATAATTTGTTGATTTGGTGTTAAATAATTTATTATTTTGTTAAATCCATTGCAATTCAGTTTTTAACTGCGATAATGGATTGAAACAAACCAATATGAATGAATGAATGAATACTCGAGCCCAAGTACTAATTGCTTCTCGAGTACGAGCCCCGTGAATTCGAGTAATTTTGATATTCGATTGCGAGTACGAGTATTCTCAAAAAGTACAAATACCGAGTACGATTACTAGAACACTGAATTATTATTATTATTATTATTATTATTTTTAAAAACTTTTATACGGGTGAAGTTGAACGAGGTAAATGATAATTTTTAGTATACCCACGTGTGTCTAGTTTATATGTCTACGTCACTTGAATCAATTCAACAAGTAAGTAGGCCTGCATGACTGCTTCATTCATTTCAAGTAGGCCTATACCTTTCAACTTCTATTTAAGGTGAGCCAGACTATATGATGTTGAAGAAAGTCATGAAGCGATTCCCACGCATCAACAACCGTGTAGTTGAGCCCACTACGGTATTCCTAGACCAGTACAAGGCATTGGCTCAATCCAAGGCCCACGAACTACAGGGTGTAATTTGTGACTGGCGGCAGCAGACGATCGAGCAATACGAAAAGGCGGGAGATTTGACCAAGTTTCATTTCATCAGTGCGGTGGAGTGCTTATATTACGTCGACAACCCAGAGAGCACGTTGATGTACATGTACGAGCGCTTAGAGGCTGGTGGGGTCATGTTGGTAACCACCATATCAGGTATTTTATTTACACCTTTAAAAAAAATTAAAGTTACGAAAACCTTTCAATCTTGTATCAATCTAAAGGGTGGTCACTATGAGTATTCTGAATCAAGTCTCCAAAATCGACGACAGGTCACATGACATGCTTCAGCCAAAATTATAACCAATAAGCATCGGGTAGGCCTATATTATACCCTATTAATTATAATCAAAGAATTCAACTCTTTACAGAGGACAGCGGATGGATGCGCTTTTGGAATCACTTTCCTTCTCTTCATGACCAATTATTTGCCGGTGTCGATTCCGCCATCCTTAAAAGCTGGCTAGACCGCCGAGGCATCCCGTACACCCGGTACAACCAACCCACTCACTGCGACATCACCGTTTGCTTCGACCAATCCTCAGAAGAAGGCAGCCTGCTGCTGGATTCCCTCACCCAAGTCTTGAATTTCAGGAAGACGGTGCCTGAGGATCTTCAGACGTCGGTGATGAATTATCTTGCCAATGGCAAGAAGGATGGAGGCAAAGTATTCATTGAAGCTTGTTGGGAGGTTATTGTCGTAAGCAAACCGATGACCGAGTAGGCTGGTTTACTTTGACCAATTGGGGGCGCAGTCCGTTAACGGTTTTTGTTTATGATATCCAACATTACGGTACCGATTTACAAGGTTTTATTTGTAGATTTTACATCCAACAGTCAATTATTAATTGGTTAAAGACCAGTTGACGGTATGCTTTGTCAAGTACCAAAACCGGTTAATTTTCAAGTAAGTATTTTTTTTTAGTCTGCTTTACAATATTTTACTTCACCCTTTTCCATTAATCACTTTAATCTCATATACTTAATCTAGCAAGAAAATTCACTCTCGTCTTTCTTATCTTTTACCTGTTTTTATAATTCGACACGATTATTCTCTGCTCCTAAGGCCCCCTTTACACAGGGCTGCGACCTTTGTACCACCTATGAGCGACCAAAAAATAGCGACGCTCAATCGTCGCCTAAACCCAGAAAATCCTGTTTCTATGTAACTGCTCCAGCGATCCTTGTGCCTCCCTTGAACCACCAAAACTGCAATTTTCGGGCGTTTTCATGTCGAGCTACAAGTAACCTTTGCGTCCAATGAGCCACTTGCCTGCCTCCCCTGTGCCGAATGGAGGCACAGTGGTCGCCACAGTCATCGTTCAATACACGCTATTGGTCGGCCAAAGGAGGCACAAGGTAGGCAGAAGCATCGTCCAGATGACGGGAAAATTTGCAACAGCTAGAACGGATCTATTACGTGGCGACCATTGGCCGACCATTGTGCGTCCATTCTGCAACCACGGCAATGCTTGTGCCTCCCTTCCGCCTCATTCGAGCCACCTTTGATCAACCAACCTCCTTGGCGACTCCTTTGTGCGACTGTTTTGAACATGTTTGAACACTTTTGAACGCCCTAATAGGCAACCATTCGGCCTCCTTGAGCCTCCAACGGCGACCTGGCCAGTTTTATGGTCGCACAAAGGAGGCCGCACAAAGGTCGCAGACCCATATAAAGGGGTCTAAGGACGCCCACCACTCGGATGATGCTGATTGTAATAACTGTTGTGAGTGGACGGTGGGGCGGCGACTCCCCCGGCGAGAATTTGTTTCTGTAATGCACAAAATGGCTGCCTTCGTAATGCAGGCAAAACATTGCACTTCTCCATGCATACATCGGATGTATGTACATGCTTTGTGCCTATTGTACTTTTAATACGGCAGGCTCCTGTTGGGTTGTGCTGCACTAAGCAGAATGACCAGTCATCCATACATATTTTTTTCATATTTTACAAATAATATATATTCCATCAACACAATTTATATTGCTTTTCTTTTAGGTTTTTTAAAACATCAACTATTCGCTTTTGGCCGTTGCCCCTTATATAAAGGGATTTTCAGTTTCATTTAAGCATCATCTCAGTTTTACAAGCGCCAAATCATACATTCCATTTTCAGAATATTTAACTAGCAATAGTATACATTTTACTAAAAAGTATTTAACATCATTATTGTTTTAGGGTGCAAATCCTCACTAATATTAGGCGCTTTTAAACTAGTACAAATACTTTATAATGTCATGATCTTATATTATTTTTTTAAAAGTTGTTTGCGGTTGATGTCAAGTCGGGTGTAATCATTATTCGGTCGCAATGATTGGTTTCCTTCATAATTTTTTTCTCTCATAAAATAATAATAATTACATTTCAAAATTTCACAGCAGAAATTCGTCCTCAGCCCTTACCGTCCTGTCCAATCGAAGGTTTAATCGAGAAATCCGACTTTTCAACCCAGTTCACGATCCGATCGTAAGTGCTCTCGGATGCCGTCACTTGTGGCGCAGGTACAGAGCGCCCTCCAGCGAGCCTCTCCGCCTGTACCGCCTCCTCCATCTGCATGTCGTTCAGCCGCATCCACTTTTTAACATCAGGTGTTAATGAGGATGAACTACTCGCCCATTTCTTAGATTGGACTTCTAGCGAGTGTGTAGCGTCTGATGCAACAACGTTCAGAGTTGAGATCATGTTTTTGTCCTCCTGATGCAGCTCATTGTCTTCGGTCGACTTGACTTGGATTACATGGGTGACGTTATCAAGTTCTTCCTGCTCTGACACTTCATGATCCCCTTGACGATCAGCATCTTTGGAGTGATTCACCAGAAGGCCTGGTTTCTTGGCAACGACAGTCTTGGAGATGCATTCCAGCTCAAGTTCCGTCCTCGTCCTCTCGGGCAGGTGACTGTCTAAGCTGTCGCGAGATTCTGTCAAGGATTGCGGACAGATTTTCTCCTCGAAATTCAAGTCCGTTTTACAGTTATCATGAACCTTGTGAAGATCCAACACATCGTGTTCACCATTCGGGAGAGTGAAGCAGAATGGAGATACAATGTCTGGCGTGGTCAGAAGGCTTGGAACAGACTCGGAATAGAGTTGAGAGTCGGCAACGAAGTCCATAATGGTGTCGAAAAAACTGTCTTCATCAAACACCTCATCTGATGCGAACCCGGACGTGTTGTCACTTTGTTCATAAGACAAGAGCAACATGAGTTCCTCGGCATCGAGTCCCCAAGTTGTGACAGACTGAGACCAGAGAGAATCACTACTTAAGGACAATTCACCGCGGTGAATTGTGCTTTTGTATGAGCCCAAATCTCGACTGTTTGAGCAAGCGTCAGAAGAAAGTTTCTCTTTCGAAGAATTTCTTTCTCCAGTATCCTCAAGAGATGTACTCGTCGTGTCCAATGTTACATTTCTTGAGGAGTTCGTCGAGGTAGGTGTCCTTGTGGTTTGAGTACCTTTGGATATCTTTGCGTTGTCTATTTTATGGTTGTTGTTTCCATTGCTCTTCGCTGTTTCGTCATGGACCGTTGATACTTCTTGCACATGTGTGTCTTCTTCAAGATTCTGAGATTGCGGTTTTGGTTTGCTATCATCATCCTGGGGCAACCCGCTCAGATCAATACGAAGTTCCTCCCGTAGCTCAGCTGGTAGGTGAGAAGCGTCACGGTTAGTCTCTCTCCAGTCGGCTGGCCAGAGCACCTCACAGAACCAGTCTTCACTGTCATAATCATCTTGAGCCATCGAGGTGTCATTGTCAGTCTGGAATCTTTGACTTTGCTCGATATCATTATCGGTAGCTTCAACACTCTCAGCAATAGTGGTTCCACTCGGGATTTTCTGTCTTTGAAATCCCAGAGAATGTGGGATTCTAGACTCATCCGAGGATCTAAGATTCATCTCAAATCCAGTCAGTGCAGTTACCTCAAAACCAGATGTGCCCAGGTTCAAATCTTTTCCGCGGTTGGCTAAAAGTGTTCCCAAACCAGGAGGAGCTGTCGAGTTAGTTTTCAAATCATCATGCTGGTTATCCTGAGGTGTGGAAACCACGCCCAATCCTGGAGGCACGCCTAAAGTAGTTGTGCTCTGCTTAATGACGTCATCTGCTGGTAGGCCTACAGGTGGGATCGTGAAGGAACGTGTTGCCTCAGTTGCTGTATTCGAAGTTGAAACTGCACCCGAGACCCAATTTATCATGGTTTGCAACATGCTATGAGGTGAGCTTCGAGAGTGCTGTGGGGTTTCTTTACTACTCGCTGCATTTTGGTTTGTATCTTTAAAAGATTCGTTGTCTTTGCTTTCTCCATTAGTCGGCTCGGTCCAACCATTGTTGTTGAAGGAAAACTGACAGAAGTCTCTGTCGTTCAATGTCGATTCCTTTTGGATGAACACTGAATCCGAATCTGGCATTAGTTGGCCTTTCATCATGCATTCATCACTACACTCTCTGCTCTGCCGTTTTTTCTTGGCCTTTTGCTTTTGGCCAGGTCGGTTCGGGTCCGAGTTTTTAAATGGTTGCAGTAGACGTGAACCTTTCAGCAATACATCAGACTCGCCGTGGTTTGTCAAACCCTTGCCCTCAGTGGGGAGGCAAAGCGGGGGCAGGCGAGGTGGGAAACGCGGCCGGTCCTTGTCCACGACCAGCAGGTCTTTTCCAGGATTGTCGGATTCCACCGTTTCCTCATCAAGTTCATCTCTAATGATCTCGTCTTCTCTTAACTCTTCCCCCTTAATATTACAATCTTGATCCTCGAGATTGTCGTTGCAGTCAGTTTGCTGACTTGTTTTGTCTATCTTTGACAGCAGGCAGTCTGCCATATGCATCAAAGAGTCTTTCTCTCGTCTTTGTCTGGCGCCACTGTCATAAGCTGCGCTGAAAGGCTGACTGGGAGCAAGGCACCCATCTGAGTTTTCCTTGGCAGGACTCTTGGTGGCGCTCTTGGTGGTCTTCTCATCATCCAATGAAATCCCAGCTACGGCCAGGATGTCATCAATGGACAGGTCTGCTATATTTTCTGGCGTCAAGTCATCAGCATCCTCTTCAAGTTCCTGACTTGGACTTTCAGCCAAGGCGTTTTCTTGTCGGCCCTTTTTGACCGGTGGCGTAAACTGATGAATCCTAGGCTTGTCTGGAAGGATGGCTCCCCATTTGTCGAGAGACGTCCAGGGGACTATTGTATTCTTTCCAAGTCCAGGTTGTGAGATCCCTCTGAACGGCATCGACTGACCATTACCTGGGGAAAAAAGGGCACCGTTAGACTCGAAATACAAAACCATGTAGAAAGTATTGGGGTTCAAAATCAAGATTTTTATTGCTGATGTCCTAAACTCCTCAATCTTAGGTTGCGAAAGAGGAAGCCAACATAACCAGCGAAAAGATAGTATGCTCACTTCATTGAAACTTGGCATTGTCCATAACTCTATCTGCTTTGGAAATAATGCGTTTCTAGTAAATTACATTTTTATGAAATTTACAGTAGCACTCTCACCTGGAAATCGTTTTAGACCTGGTGGTCGGCCGATGATCGGCACATGATGACGAATTGGATGGGCTCTCATCGGCACTCGGCCGGCAATCGTAGGGGTTGGGGAATCCCTGTCAGTCCGCAGGTGGACAACAGGAATTGGTCCTGGGTGAAACGACAGTAAGGGTAAAAAATAATGCAATACAATAAAGTCAAGAGGGCTTATACTGAGACAAAAAGATTCCCTAGGTGAAAAAGCCATTAATTGGGAATATTCAAATCGATTTGATTTATTTTTCCGCTATAGGTTACCTGGATCCAATTCGGGACTTAAGCTGCGAATTCCACTCTCAAAGAGCGAAAGTTGATTTGTTGACGTCACCATGATCTGCAATTAAAATGTACATAGCCTGTGTTACATTTTCAAGAATAAGTTTCTCGAGTATAAATCTGCCCCATTTTAATCATTTTGGTTATTAAAAGTTGAACGGAAACGTTTAAAATGAAACTTACTTTTCTTGATGTCAACAAATTGTAGTAAAGCTATATAACTCATATAAGCAGCAGGAATTTCGTGATATCGTCGGCGCTCATCGAAGCAGTAATTATGAGGCATTAGTGTTGTGTAAGAAAATGCAGACAAACTTGAAAACTTCGTTGACAGCAAAACAAAAAGTTACTACTGTAGCGATCCGCGCGTTTATGACGTCACAATAACAACACAACAATACTTATTATACTTTCGATTGACTGCGGGTGCAAAATTTGATTTAATATAAATACGTGAATCACAGTAAAAATAAAAAACCCGAAGTTATAAATATTCTTAATACATGTATTCCTTAATTAAAAGAATAATAATTCCGATTATTTCATGCTTTTGGAAAATTCGGCTCGTGAAATAATGGAGAGTTGCGTCATAAAGACTTTAATGCCTTTTTTTCCCGACGCGCTTTAGAATCGCATCATAATTATACGCGTTCGGTCATGCACGCACAACTCGATTTTAGTGCGATTGCATTCACACGAGTCACAATTCACACTTTTTTTTTACCTTTTTCCCAAATTACTTCTTTAAATTCTTTCCGATTTTGCATTTAACATAAACAGATTTACAAAGAAAATTACACGTATGCAGTTTTATATCAACATTTACACCCGTACTATACTACAATTAACCAATAATCAAATTGTTATGTTTGGTATAAGCCTATAGTTTATCATTTTCAAGTTATAGTCCTAGAAGTATGACGTACTCTAATACGCAAAAGAGTTGTTGGAAACAATTAAAACAATTTATTTGACTTTATTATCGTGTTATGACTCTTAGATTGAAAGACTTTACGTCAAACAACGCTCAAAAATTATTTGTTTGTCGAGACGTTATTATTAAACAAGAAACACGGTGTTTTTTTTAGACATAACCGTTGCACCAAACTATATGGCTATATGTTTTAATGTAATCGTAGACCTAATCAAAAGTCATTTGCTTTATCTATCAAGAAAAGTACCAATTCTATAGTGTTACAATAACGGAATTAAAATATCATCCAATAAACCTTGAAGGCAAATTTAGAAGAAAGTGCACTTTTATCAAAAAAAAATCATTCCATCTTTCATCATATGATCGCCTTTGCTCGGTGTGGGTGATCCATGATTCCTGTCATGCCAAGGTACTTGCTGTTAGTTTGTTCAGGAGCACTTCCAGCTTCCTCTTATCCTTATCCTTTTCATCATCTGTAGCTTTCTCTCCCTTGTTTTTCAAGATGTCTTCGGGAACTAGAAGATAGGCCTTGTTTCGACCACCTGTCTTCTGTAAGAAAGTGACGAAAACATTTAAAGATAAGACACACGTTTATTGATTAACAGCAACAAATAAGTGCTAGCGAAAATTTTGAGCCAAATATTCAACAACCATCCCTTCGGATTGGTTCAAGAGATTGTAATTTCCTAATGCCAATCTAATGTTTAGTAACCCTGTATGCACAAAAAAGCAAAATTACCACCTCCGTTTCCGACCCTAATGTGACATATCTAAAGATACATGTTTAATAACTCCTGGTACATTTGAAATTACTTTCGAGACCTATAACTTAAACAAAATTGACAGCATTTCTAAGCTTCCTCAGCCCAAACAATAATATTAGACTAAGCTTGCTTATCCGAACTGGGCCCGAAAATCCCAGTTTAGTATAATTTATAGCACTCGGTGACTAAGTGAATCAGTCAGTAAATGTTAGTCAGTTACTCGGTTAGTCAGAGGACATGCTGGCTCTCCAGAATTATCTTTTTAATCTGTAAGTCTGTCAAAATGCCGTTTATAAATTAACAGCAACGAAAACCTACCTTTTCCAAAACGATCAACTCCTCTCTCATGTCAACTCCAGTAACGTTCCTCGAATGCAGCCAAGAGAGGGCCTTCTTCAAGTCTGCACTAATCACGCTTATATCACCGGCGGTCGGCTTGTTGCGTTCACACTCGACCAGGTCCTGCATTTCAACGTAGAAGTTCTCTTCTTGAGATCCGAGGACGGGATCAGATGAAGTTCCCGATGTTTTGTTGTCGGTGTTTTGGTCCTTGTCATGGTCTTGGAGTGGAAGGGTGTTGTTGTTGGAGGTTGGACGCAGAGGTAGCGATGGGAGAGCAATGATGGAATTGTTTCTCTGGTCGAGATATTCAGGATCCGTTTGGACTTTGGTAATGGGTGAGACAGCGGACGATACGGATGCCACTCCCGTTGGATTAGAAGTTGCTGTAAAAAATATGAGGAAAATTAAGGAGTAGATTGACAATAATGAACTGGATCAGAGGGCTTTATGTAAAAGGGACACCCGACGATGACAACGACGACAATCAAGGAGGGGCACACGCAAGAAGTTCACGTCAGAAAAATCTATTTGAATTTTCAGCGGGTTTTGTGCGTGATAATATCAGCCTATAGGTCTTTGCATTTGCCTATTTCACGCCCGAATCTTTTAAAGGCCTGATTCTTCCAATCAGGAGTTGTGCATGAAAATCCAATCTTATTTTTGCTTCAATATGCATTTGATCGGACTTTATTTAAGACAAACTTACCTGGTCCTTTGGTCTTTTTACTAGAAGAGTAGGTTGAAATTGTGTACAGGTATGGATTGATGGAGGAATTGAGAGGTAGAATGAATACGGCAGTCCAGGCGTAGATATCAGGTGGAATACTGACGCCTCCAGCCGAAGCAAGCACAGCCATGATGATGATGGGCATCCAGCAGGCGAAGTCGGTCCCGATAATCAAGGCCATCTTCCCGGCGAGTTTGACATCTGCAGCTGCCTTGGAGCTCTTGATCTTGGAGGACGATCGCTTCACGGTGACAAAGATGGCCAGGTAGGTAAACAGGATGAGCAGGAAGCAAACAAAGTTGACGCCAAGGATGAAGAACATGTACTCATAGCCGGGCTGAAGCTCCACCGTCAGAGGTAGGGCGAGGCAGACGCTAGAGCGACCGTAGAAGTTGTCGTTGAAGTAGGGTGTTATCAAGAGTGGTAGCGCCGCGATGAGCACGGCTACCACCCAGAGCAAACCCACGGCAATTCGAGAGGATCTCGGACGCAGGTGTAATGCTTTCTTGAAGGGGAAGACAATATGCGCACAGCGATCCAAGCTAAGGAGAGTGACCATCAGCACCGAGGCTTGACTGGAGACCACGGATAGAAAACCGCCAAACTTACAGGTGAAACTCGCCTTCCAGGCTTCCTCGCGTAGGGCGTAGACTTCGCGATAGTAGAGATCGGCGCTACCGATGATGATCATGTAAGCTCCCATCAAGAAATCAGACACGGCCAAATTGGCGATGAAGAAAGTCTGGATGGGTGAACGATCCTGGCCTTTGTACAGAGCCAAGGATCGGAAGACAACAACTAGGAAGTTACCAAGGAAAGCACTGATGCCGAGGATCCAAATGGAGACTCGTAAGACGGGGTTTTTCATCAGGTCTTTGCAGGAGGAGAATTGATCCCGAGGTGCCAAACACTCCCCTAAGGTATCCACGGCAATGCAGCAGAACAGGTACTTACCGGCATACCTGTCAAAGCAGAATCAAACATTTTCCTGGTAGTTTAGTTTCTTGAGACCATTATCACAGCTGTTTAGAAAATTGGATTTCATGGTTCCGTGGTGCCGAATTTTAGCAAACTATTTTGCACTGCACATCACTTGAAATATCGGTGTTAATGTTTGCTGTTTAATATTGGCAAATCAATGTGAGAAAGACACTTATGCGTCTGTTTTGCCTGTCAATTACCTATCTGTATGACGTCACAAATGGTGTAGTATTAGGTTTGGTATTACCTCAGCGTATATGACTATCTGTCGTTCTTCGTTCTAATGTATACTATAAAATTATTGTGACTTGATTTTCTGGTAATGTAATATCACAATGTTGAAGTATTGGCCAAGAATTGTTCAAGTCAGTTCCATTATTTAATTTGATATAATAAGTTTCACAGTCTGTCGACATAACGTTAATTACATCACCAGGCGCCAATTATAATAAGACAAATCAAAAAAGTCCAAATACTTAACGATGTCAATGCAAGAATCGCGCATACGCGACAAATTGAATGCGTATACTCACAGCGTTTGTAGTCCCGACAGATCTATTAAAATTTCATTCGAAAACTGCTCCGGTTCTGTGGCGTAGATATTCCTAGATAACACGAAATAAATTAAACACATTGTGTGTTAAAGAAGTATTTCAACAACTCTATAAAATACAAACACATGAATTCCATCTCATGCGACGTACACGATTAGTATACAAAGGTAAGACATTATTTTTTTCACCGACTATAGGCTCCTTAAAGTCTTACTAATAATAAACACCATTAATATTTATCATGTTGCGACCATCTTGATTTTTCCCATTTAAATCAACGTATAAACCAAAGCCAGGCCGAAAGGAAAAAAAATAGTCTGGTTCCTTTTGCAAAAACAACTATTACCTGGCAGTACTGTTATTGTATACAGGGAACATGACTATAATGGTGGAAGCATGAAAAAGGTCTATTGACGGATTATACTCACAGTATTTCTAGGTTGGCCAAGCCCATGAAAGCTCCGTCCTCTATGAGAGTTAACGGGTTGAACAACAAGCGTCTGAAAGAAAAGAATATACGGGCGTGTATGGAATTAGATTGTTATACTGGCATACAAATAAACACAGAATGGAATGGTACTGGCAACGGTGATCTGATACACCGTGCCCTCTGGAGACATGCACACAATAGGGAATAAAAGATTGTATACGTCTCCACAGGGCAATTTCTATAGATGAATACGTCTCCACAAGGTTTTCACGAAATAGATATATGGATTTTACTCAAAAACTAGGAATTTCCAAGCTATGTTGATGTGTCGCAAATAGACGAGTTTTAGAAAAGGGATATTAAGTCAAAATTTCAGCCAAGGAAATTAATTCTGGTTAAAATAAGAGCATTTTTAAACTACACTTTCAAACACGAAAACTTTAGTACACGAGAACAAAGGAATGTCTACACACGGATACAAATTCCAGTATGTGTGGATGGAATTTTTTTTTGTGTAGGTGGTTTCAGACCAAGTTGAGTTTGGAAAAACGAAAGTGTAAGGGTTGGAAAGTTGAAATGATTATAATTTTTCTTGTGGAGCATAGTTTTTGCACGTTTGTTTTGGGCATTCTGGACTCCTCGACATTTTCCAGTAAGCGCATTGTCTGGCCCTGAATTAAGTAGTAAATTCCAACCGACCTTTTTATATTTTAATAAATGAGAGCCTTATTCTGAGGAAGCGATATTACAAAGTCGTCAGTTTTCCTAATTGCGATTGTCATAAGTGAGCAATTTCAAAACTATGAATGGGCATATTTTTATAACTTACAAGTGTCGTAGTGAGTCAAGTCCTTGGAAAGATCCCCTTCGCAACGCCGCAATGTTATTATCGGAAAGATCGCTGGGATATAAATGAAACACTGGAATTATATCAATCACAAACATATTAATAAGTTCACAGACCCAACACTGCATAAATCAAATTAAATTGAAAAATATAAGCAATTCTGATTCACAACGGAGTAACAAATTAATGATTTATCTCAGGTGCCGTCCCTAAAATGATACCATTGCACCACTGATTTTAAAAAGTCTATAAAAACTTGTTTTTGACAAGAAGTCGAGGTACTTACATGTAAATTAGGTTTGGATTCTGGTCGAAAATCCTCCGTGGTAGGCTGTCAATGCCGACTGAGATTATTTCTCTACAAAGAAAATGATTTGAATATGAAATAACATCTACAAATTAAATATCTTACATTTTCAACTGAAAACCATCTACTCCTCTCTGATCTTCATCGTAGTCCTTTGTTCTTAATTTTTTTGTGTTCGGATTTTGTTGTTTTCGTCTGCCCTTGAAGTAGCTTTTGGTCGAAATTTTGTATTGGTTAGCGTCTTACAAACCATGACTTTGGTGTTTTGCTGCCTTGAATGGCCTTTATCATGTCTTTTATTTGTAATATTCAGTGTCATGAAGACGAATAGGTTTTAAAATATAAATGAAGCCGAAATGAAATAACAAATATTCGAGGCAACTTACAGTTTTGTCAGCATATGATATCGACTCATGTTGATCGGAAACCATTCGTCTAGCTCGGCGTTCATTCCGAGTGTGGTCCTGCGTTGCCTACGTAAGACGCCATCAACGTCTCGGATTGGCTGCCCTTCAAGTTTTCTGACCAACGGGGAATGGAAAAAAAGAAATCAATTCAGTTCACATTGATCTACGTTATGAGATGCGTAAAGGGGGGGGGGGGTCGATTGTTGATAGAAAAAAATCTAATATTGATTTGTATACTAAAGTTTAATGCGCCAATGGAACACACAAAAGGGCACCTTAATTAAAGTGCAGATTGCTTTCTAACGAAACGGATAAACCCTTTACAAATGCGAAAAGAAAAGTCTGCATACGACGGACAGTCTTTATTAAACATGAATAACGAATAACTAAATTTGTAAATCTTTATTCACAAAACTCGTCACCCGAGGCGGATCTATGGGGGGAGGGGTAAAAAAATGACCTTTTGGGCCGCAATCGTAGGAAAATCATGCCGAAAAAAAATAGCAACTGCCTGCTAAACCCAGCTCTGGGCATGAGCTGGACCCCCTCTTAAGCTAAACCGTGACCCCCAGGTCACAACTGGCATTTCATACTCAAAAGAAGCACATAAGTCGTAACATTCTACATCACAGCACAACAGTCGAAGTTCACATGAATAGGGCTATCAACTTAACCAATGGGAATCACGTACATGCTTCGTGCTATGGATGGTATTTCAGCGCTGGAGTTTAGTTGATAGCCCCCGATGTCGCAGGAATATTCCAGACCCGTACACTCACATCCTGCTGGGCACGGCAGACCTACAAACAGAAATGGAGAGTGAAATGGGATATCGAAATTGAAAGAAAAATATTTTGTTGCGTCTTTGATAAATACTTAGGTTTTTCTTTTATACTTCATTGACAATAAAAGTACGCAGTGTCTAATCACAGAGGATTACAACTAGAAAGCACTAAGGAAGCGGAAACTTCCGCCAAGGCTGAACAATTCCCCTCCATATTGTCATTACAACCAAAAGAAATCACTCGCATGAATGGTAAAAAACATTCCTGGATCAAGACACAGATCCGGATCACTTCCAAAATCCAATCGATTTGTATTTGTACCAAGGACCACCCCTAACAATTGTTTTCATGAAAATTTGCCCATAACTTTTGAATAATCTTACTAACAGACAAACCAACCAACCAACCAAACAACAGAATCCGATGAAAACATTACCTCCTTGGCGGAAATAATAATTATCAAACGTCCTCATGTAAATTATATATGGTTCCCAAAGACAGGTGAAACCTATGTTATTATTCTGGAACCAAATAAGTGGAAAAGGAAAAGAAAAACACAACAAAAACTATAATAATCTGTACTTTTACTTTCATTTATTCTGAAGTACTCAACTGTTATTATTGCTTTTTCAAAAGACTATGTTGAGATCAAAAAAAAAAATCCTTAAAAAAAATCTTTCAAGAAACCGTCGGACCTACCGCAGAACAGCTCATCATCCCCATCAGGACAGTCGTTAACCGAGTCACACACCTTGGAGAGATGTAGGCAATAACTGGCACCGTGGCAGCGATATGCACCAGGACACGTGTAGTCATCTGATATTAGTTTTAAAATAACAAAAACAAAATCGTATTTCTTTCAGACTTTTATCATCTACGATGATGATTGCACGGTGTCAAAATTGGTATTTACTGTAACACTATGGTTTCATAAGAACAACAAACTAAAGAATATAAATGCAATTTATTCACAATTTCCCTTTTGTGCGTTTATAATTTTAACACCAAACAGTTTTTGTTGTTGGAATTGTCACTTTCTGTTGATACAAAAGTTTCTTTTTTGAATGAGAAATCGAACGAAAATCCATCAACGAATTACGGTATCTTTACTTTACAGATTTTTAAGTTATCTGCAGTCCCCCTAACAAAAAAGCCCCTTGAAAATATCTTGAAAACTCTTCAAAGAACAATTATTTAATTCGTTGAAGAGCAAGGGGCAACTTTAAGAATTCGAAAAACAAGGAGAGATTTATTTCTGTTTACCGCAGTCCATTTCGTCTTCCCCGTGCGGACAGTCCGTCTTCTGGTCGCATCGGAACCGTAGAGGTATGCAGTGGGCTGCAGGACAGTGGAAGTACATCTCTGGACACGCAAACGAACCTGCAATTCACGAGCAAGACTTGTAAAAACACGATCGGGTTGTCTTTTTTAAAGGTGAGAATTGTACAAAAATGAAACACATATATAAGAAAAACCTTTACAGAAGACTGGAAACGTGCATTGCAGGCATGCATTTCATTGTATGAGCCTTATGCACGAGTTGGCAATTTGTTCGAGTTCCCTGAATGTATTTTATTTATTGTTAACTGTTGAATGGAATGGCGCCAGACTATTTACCGCAGTCCCCAAGATGTGTGACGTCAGGACAGCCGGTCACGTATCCATACTTATCAATGTCATAAATACAGCGATGTTGTTCAGAAACACACAGTCCGCTTTTGCACTGAATTTCATTCATTTCGCAGCTGTCTCCCCAGGTCGGGCATCCATCCTCGTCTTCATGTAGCCCTCCTTGGCAGTCATATGCACGGTCACACACTGCGCCGAGAGGGATAAACCTTCCATCAAAACACCGGAAGCCACTTGAACTTTCATCTGTAAGAAATGGTATAACGCCGTGATTGCGAAATCAAATGCCTTGATAAGACGGATTAAGCACAATAAACACTGTGACGTTCGAAATTACATTACTGACTCGCCATATCGAGAATTACTTTCGTCCGAGCCATCGTACACAAAATGTAAACTGTATCAAACCGCCATAAGAATTGACACCAAAGGTATTGAATGGAAACTCATTAATCATATCATCTGTGAAGACGAGCAGAACATAGTGTTCGAAACGTTGTGTCATGTTAAAAATGTACTTTCGATTTAAATAACTAATCTCAGCTGATGAAAAGCTTCTAGTGTAGGTTTCCCCGGCTATTTTAACACATTTTTTTTTCGTTCAAATTTACCAGTGTAATATTTAATTTCGTCCGAGTAAAATTTCACACGCTTTTAACAAACCCAATTTATAGTCATTTACCATTCAATTTCAAATTTGGTCACCCTCTTTAGTCACAGGGTCGAGAATATTCGTCATTACAGATCAAATTCGTCTAAGCATGATTATCAATGATCGTCTTTAATACATGATTATCAATTAGACGAATTTGATCTCTGAATAACAAGGTCTAGCGTAGACGAGACGAAATCGAATGCTACGGCACAAACACGTGTGCTTATTGTTTGAATTTGCTTGAACTGAATTTGAAATTATCTGACAACAGACGAAATTAAACATTGGAAGTGCACTAAATCGGTGTTGAAGGACGAATTTGAATATTAGAAACGGTAAATCCGAATGATAAACGTTTAAAAGATGTTCTTGTCCAAATTCCTACCACAATTAGACTCATCTGTTCCATCCATGCAGTCGACTGTAAGATCGCAATGACGCCAAGCCTCAACACACTGGCCATTGTCACAGCGAAATTCACCGTCGGTACAGTTCCGATAATCTGAAGAACGAAAACATCAATCAAGAAAAAGTTACGAGCAAAATAAATGCGACAAAGTAAAAATGCAATTGCATGGTGCGATCAGAGTTACAAGATTAACGATATGGAGAAATTTAGAAAAAAAGTAGAAAAACATTACAGAAACAGCGTCAAATTGAAAATGTAGTTATCATGCATTTTTATTCACAAGTTTATATAATGATACAACGAAATTTTACGTAAAGAAGTCTAAAAAAAAAAGAACAGTTGACTCAAATAACTTTCTGAGAAAACAAACCTAATTTATTCATGTACATTCATTCTTACCGCATCTTTCCTCATCTGTACTGTCAATACAATGTGGCACGAAATCGCACACAAACGAGATAGGAATACAGTCGCCCGTTCCACACTGGAAAAATGAAGATGCGCATGCGTCTTGACCTGGATCCAGTGCCGTGACCTTTTGCCAAGTGTTCGGAATGCTACTGCCGCCTCGTTCTGTTTCTAAAGAAAATAAGTCGAATGTAGACTGTCACCGGCTAGATCTCCGAAAAGTATATAACTACACAAGAACAAGCTGACAATTGACCTATCGCAGTAGAATTTTGTCCAATTACATGAAATACAAATGGACGTGGAACGCGCAAAATCTTAGACAAACAAAACTAAATAAATGTCTCAGGGGCGTGGCTAATTGGCAAGCGGCGATAGGTCAATAGACGCAGTCACAGATCGACGCCTGTATCAGACATCGATACAGTCACATTCCGGCTCGTTAAGAAACCAAACTAACCAATAGATCATCACAATCAAATGACCCATCGCCGTTTGCGAGTTAGCCACGCCCCTTAGACAAAATTGTACACTAATTGTTGTTTGTCAGTATACCGGATTCTATCGCAATTCTAACGCGACAGATCAATTGTTCCCACAGGAAGTCCTTCAAATAAAACGCGACTTTTTTCTGAAACACTGGTTTGACCTACCGTTAATGCATCCAAAGAGTTTGTGCGTGCATTCTTGGTTTCCACACTGTATCAAGTTGAAGTTATTCGAACATTCCATAACGGTATCTGATGAAATAAGGCAAGAATTAATATGCGGGAATTTCGCTTCAATTTCTGTCTAAGCGAAAAAGGAAGGGCGGAAGAGGACTTGTAAGACCCATGCTAAACAATAAGGGACTTCATGACAGTTCGTGTAACAAAATAATGAGAAATGTTATAAGGAGTATAGGTGTACGTGTTCATCTTTTCAAACCGTGGACGAAAAATACCAGAGAACAAATGAGAACAATATCGTCAGCAGATTGATTCCCAGCATACGTCCGCAATTGGGGTCGTGTACAAAACCTATAGGAGTCTTCCTAAAAAGTTAAGAGTACAAACAAAAGAGGGACAATCGGACGTCCACGATCGACGGTGAACACACGTTTGTGTGGTCTTGTCGAGGGAAGGTTAAAAAAAAAATCAAGGGGAAGTCCACAAGCCCACCGACACCCCAATCCATTCCCAAACAGACAGGACAGGAGAAGACAAGAAGAGTCCTAAATCTAGATATGAATAAATTCGAATTCGATTTCATTTGAAAAAGCAGCATCCTTGCCTATCCTGCGCTCAAAAGTGCAAGAAAAACGTTGACAATAATGGTCTGGAGATGACCCTGGACAAGTTGCGAGATCCTTGATCACGCGTTGGAATTTAATGGTACCATGCAGTGTGTTGATCACTGACCAGCACGACGTACGAGCAAAATAAACGAGAGCCTCATTAAACATAATGGCTGTAATAAATGCTTGCATTGTCTTTACGACGCCAACCTAAACCGACCAGTAGGCAGCTAAAACAACCCTTATTTTTCCCTCTTTCATGCATGAATACGTAATAAAGCGTTGTTTTTAAGACGTCCTCACCTTTAGATGCAGTCTGTTTTATCCTCTCACGTGGTGCAGCATCTAAGAGAAAATCACACACAAAAACCGAAACAGACTTCGGTTTATATGAAAAATAATGTTCTGTCTTTTGTTTTTGGAGGTTTGTTTTTAGGAATGTGGCTGTGGGATTCACAACCGCATGCACTGCTACAAACATTTACATAGGTTTCGTGTTAGAAACATTTTTTCTGATTATAATATTGTAAAACCCTACCCATTTTAATCCTCGTAAAAATTAATGGGTCCTATGATTTTGGCCTTGCCGGGGTATACATTTATTGGTTTCCATCAGATAACAAATGGAGGCTCTTGCCGTAGTGAAATTCTTTGAAGGACATACTGGTGAGCTATTTCAGATTCCTAATTATTTTTTTATACCATGCCTGAAATCC
Organism: Patiria pectinifera; assembly: GCA_029964075.1. NCBI lineage: Eukaryota > Metazoa > Echinodermata > Asteroidea > Valvatida > Asterinidae > Patiria > Patiria pectinifera. The sequence goes on along the minus strand of CM057134.1, from coordinate 2,598,259 downwards.
CCGTCATCTGACTGGTGGATCGTCGATCACATGAAATTATTCTTACCATTGCACTCACAAACATTCATTATTTGTACACTGCAAAAAACTGCAGTGTTAAATTTACACCATTGGTATCTATATTATAGGACCATCTGGTGTTAAAGTTTACTGGTGTTGTCCTATTTTGATACCGTATGGTGTTAAATTAACACTACAGTTTTTGCAGTGTTTACCATACGGATTCTTACCCGGAGATGGTTTCTTACAGATATACTGGGAGGTACTCTCTCTAGTTTGGGCACAGGGGATGTCATGCCAGAGGGCGGTAGTCCTGTAGTTTGTCATGACAATCATGGTGCAGGATTCCACTAAATCTCCGTCAGGTTGACGCTCACTGACGAACCAAAGTAATACCGCCATTATCAGACAAAAACCTCGAATCACCATGTCCAGTTTTATACTACTTTACCAAAAAGTATAATGCCTAAAAATCTAACATCAGCAGGTCATCTCGGTAACAACTTTTTTGTAACAGGTTCCTGTAGTGTTTTTTAATCCCATCTTAAAGATACGCTCCCCATGCTTGAGTTTCACCTCGAAAAAAGATTCGTTTCTTTTTCAATGCCTGATTTCCTAGCAATATAAAAGTTAATCACTTTTGAATGAGACCTCGAACGAACAAAATCCACCGACCATTAGGTCTTGATTATTCATTCACACCATTCGAATTGTTGGCGCGCTGTCAGGCAACCACTCGGCTTTTTCGGGGCGGGTCACTTTGTGCAATATGCCTTTGATGCTCATTTTCTGCAGAGGGTCGCAAGGGCCAAGTCGGAATATTTTGTTTGTTAATACAAAACATAATAAACAACTGACAATTCTTTATTTGAAAAGCACGGGGCAAGCATCTTTAAAGCACATTAATACCGCAATATTCTACAAATATTTCGACATCTTTATTTTCAAGACAGGGAAACAAAACCCATCTGCTTACGGAAGTTGCATCCAATCGGTGTAAACCATAGGACTGCCATCAGACCAGCGGAAAATACCCGTCGTGGATTTTGCCGTCAGTCCTTCAGGGAAAAATATCATCTCTCAAAATTAAGTCAAGCAAACCCCACGTGCCAAGCCGTATATGAGAGAAAACAAGAGGTTGAATAAAGTAAAAGTGACCGCGTTGGAATTAATCTTTGCTAGGGTGGATTTATTATATAGATTTTCCTACCAATTTCCTAAAATGTTCATTCACTTCTGAAAATCGGCCATTCATTTTCGTCTGAATTTGAGAATCGCTTTGAACACGCGTTTTATTTTCGCTACCATGGTAGAGAAAATGAAACGAGTATACGTGTTAAAAGCGACTCTCAAATTCAGACGAAAATGAATGACCGATTTTCAGAAGTAAATGAACATTTTAGAGCATTCGATTCTACGGTGGCTTGTATTCGCCAATTCCGTTGCGCACCTCTCTTTTTCTTACGGCGTTATATCGCCGTACTATTGCGTTATATCGCCGTACTATTGCGTTAAATCGCCGAATTATTGCGTTATATCGCCGTACTATTGCGTTATATCGCCATACTATTGCGTTAAATCGCCGTACTATTGCGTTATATCGCCGTACTATTGCGTTATATCGCCGTACTATTGCGTTATATCGTCGTACTATTGCGTTATATCGCCGTACTATTGCGTTAAATCGCCGTACTATTGCGTTATATCGCCGTACTAATCCGTTATATCGCCATACTATTGCGTTAAATCGCCGAATTATTGCGTCATATCGCTATACTATTGCGTAAAATCGCCGTTCTATTGCGTTATAACGCCGTTAAATCGCCGAATTATTGCGTTATATACTCGCCGTACTATTGCGTTATATCGCCGTACTATTGCATTAAATCGCCGTACTATTTTGCGTCAGTAACGCCGTTAAATCGACGAATTATTGCGTTATATACTCGCCGTACTATTGCGTTATATCGCCGTACTCGCCGAACTATTGCGTTATATCGCCGCACTATTGCGTTATATCGCAGAACTAAAGTAGTCCTAAAATTTAAATACAAACAAACAACTCAGTATTTTAGTCCAAGGTTGACCACGGGAGCGTGTATTAAATTGTGGGCCCACACAACTTTGTAGATCAGTAGGCCTACAGTATTCCGGCTGTTGTCGCCTTGGCACCCTTGAGCGATTTCTTGTTTAAATCATTAATATCAAAATTATCTAAGACATTATATATAGTTACACGACGCGTCTACAGGACTTAGTTGAGCCGTTCACATAGGGAGCTAGTAAAATATTGTGTATATAAATATATTGCCTAATTATGGTATGTGTCAATAGGTTATTCGCGACCAGGGAATATAGATTTCATATAGGATCTCACAGTTCATACTTCATGTGTTCATTAATTTTAACTAACAAAATCTACTAAGGAACTCTAATATTAATAAAATAATTAATTTGTTTAGCGGGGGGTGGGGTGGGGTGGGATGGCCGGTTTAGGGGGTAGGGGTAGAAAAAGTCGACAAGTCCAAACTTACCAATGTGAGTAGCAGGGCGATTCACCCTCCACACAATTTGCTGCATGGTGTGGAGAAATTCAGCTTCCTGCTGGCTATGTATACTAACAAGATGGCTGCCGCGTTCACTGCACAAACCCTCTGCCTCCAGCCAATTCAAGGCGGCATTCTCCTCGAAAAACTTGTACAGAAAATCGTTGTACTGGTACCAATTATCCTCGTCCACAGGGATCGAACTGACGGAAAAGTTCGACATCGGTGCGTAACGTACAACCTCGTACTCAGCCAGGAAACCACGCCCACTGCCAAGCATCAAGAGGTCGATGCTCAGTACGTTGCTGTAGGATTCTATCACGGCAGGTGGGGGATTGGCGTTGCAATACTTCTGGTTGTCAAATTTAGTGCGGAGGTACTGCAGATTGCAGACGGCTAATGGATCAGGGAGGTAAAATTCGATGACTCTGACCCTAGTGTATGTGAAGGGCTCGCTTTGGATGGTCCAGTGGTAGAGATCGGCCGGGGTACGGTTTGGGAAGTCCAGGCTGGCGAACTTAGCCCGTGGGTACTCGACGGCGTCACACGTGACTAAGTTATGCTCGATAATTGCTGCGCCAACGGAGCATCCGGGAATATCTGCAGATAAAAAAAAAATATTCTAAAGTTGTGCCGAGATCAGTATAGAATTATTCCTCGATGATTAAAGGTCCGAACGTTAATTTCCGGACAAAAAATAGATTATTCCACCAAGTAAAATTTTGTTGTATACTATAGTTACCAAACATTATTATTCTACTGCGTAAAATTAAAATGTTTCATGAAATTACCATTGTACCAAGGCCACAGGATTTGAAAGAACTATTATAAAGGAATATCTTCAAAGAAGTAGAAACTCCGCTGCTTTAGACAATGATAAAACGATGGCAACTGATAAACGAGTCCCTATTCACAACACTTTCTCAGCCCAAGTTTAAAGCAACACCTTGAAAAAATTTGCAAGAAATCAGTTTTGGAGACCAAAAAATGCCTTTTTCAAACACCCTCTAAAGCCCCAAAACAACAATTAAAGTGCTAAACTTCGGTATGTGCTAAGCAGATGCTACGAAAAGGTTTAAAGACTCCCTCAAGTCAAGCCTCAAAGCATTGAATTTCAACGTAAGGAACTGGGAAGCCCTTGCCCTCGACCGTCCAACCTGGCGCAGCGTGCTTACCAAGGGAGCGCTTGCAGCTGAAACCAACCGCAGTGCAGCAGCGGAGCAGAAGCGGACCATGCGGAAGGCTAGAGCGTCAGCCTTAACCAACACACCACCAGCCCACACGTGTCCCACGTGTGGGAGGACTTTCCAGGCCCGGATTGGCCTCATTAGCCACCTCCGGACCCACCGGTTTCTTCCCTAGACCACGAAGCCATGGTCATCTACGACTACGTAGGACGAGCAGCAGCTAAGCAAATGCTAGCTTCTAACGTGAACAGTTAGCACCTTAATTGCGGTTTAAAATGTCTGAAAAGCGTGCAAGATAATTATGCGGCAAATCGAGAGCTGAATTAGCCTATTACCTTTGGTGACGTATTCGAACTGCAACCCGTACGAAATATCCCAATTTCCCGTGGCCAGCACTATGCTGAGAGTGGACACACTGGTAAGGGTCACACCAGGCGGCTTGTAACCACAGAACCCTTGGCCAGGGGCGACCCCATCCAGTAGCGGGTTGAACCAACTCGGTGCTCCGCCGGGCACCACCGCCACAATGTCCCAACACCTATCTCCGTCGAGCTCCTTTGCAATGTCAAAGTTTGTGAATGTCAACTCGATAAACTTTCCCTGTGGCAGGTGTATCGTCCAGTGGCAAAGGATGTCCGCATCAAGGCCCCAGGATATGTCAAATTCGAAGGTTTCGTAAACGCCGGTAGGTGCGGTGAAGACACTGGTTTCTCCGCAATCAATGTAACAATTCACGCATTCTAGAGAGGAAAATGAAGGAAAGGAATGAAAAGCGTTTTACTTCTGAGACGCAGCCGAAACACTATCACGGACACCTTGTTGCGGCTGCATGACGTCATTTCTGAGGTCACACTCTAAAAAAGTCCCGGGTTTTCAACCGGTATCAGAGCTGTATTCGGAGTCACACTTTTCGGGTCAACATTGACACTTTTCGGGTCAAAATTTACACCTTTCGGGTCAAAATTCACACTCTTTGGACTTCACAATCGACATTTTTCCGGGTCAAAATTGACTCTTTGCCAAGGATTAATTCATGCCGACCCGAAACAGAGAAGTGTCCAAGTCATTTAGACCCGAAAATGTATCAAT
>CM057134.1:2563937-2592937 GCA_029964075.1 Patiria pectinifera | reverse complement strand
GTTGTTGAGAATATAATACACTTATCCAGATTAAAATTAAAACATTGTGACGATTTTTAATATAGGTTCTGCAGGGTTAAATATGCCCCCTCCTACGGCATCGGAGCACGTACGCGTATACTGCACATCCCGTGCAATCGGCCTATTTGCCCAAAAACCTAGGTGGGTAAAACGCGGAACTCTCATTTTAAAAAGCCTTCCCGGGTGAATTTCGGAAAGAAAAAGATCACAGGAGTTGTTGAGAATATAATACACTTATCCAGATGAAATTAAAAGATTGTGACGATTTTTAATGTTGGTTCTGCAGGGTTAAATATGCCCCCTCCTACGGCATCGGAGCCAATACGCGTATACTGCACATACCGTGCAATAGGCCTATTTGCACAAAAAACCTAGGTGGGTAAAACGCGGAACTCTCATTTTAAAAAGTCTTCCCGGGTGAATTTCCGAAAGAAAAAAATCAGAGGAGTTGTTGAGAATATAATACACTTATCCAGATTAAAATTAGAACATTGTGACGATTTTTAATGTTGGTTCTGCAGGGTTAAATATGCCCCCTCCTACAGCATCGGAGCCAGTACGCGTATACTGCACATACCGTGCAATAGGCATATTTGCCCAAAAACCAAGGTGGGTAAAACGCGGAACTCTCATTTTAAAAAGTCTTCCCGGGTGAATTTCCGAAAGAAAAAAATCACAGGAGTTGTTGAGAATATAATACACTTATCCAGATGAAAATTAAAACATTGTGACGATTTTTAATGGTGGTTCTGCAGCAATAAAGATGCCCCCTCCTACAGCATCGGAGCACGTACGCGTATACTGCACATACCGTGCAATAGGCCTATTTCCACAAAAAAAACCTAGGTGGGTAAAACGCGAAACTCTCATTTTAAAAGGTCTTCCCGGGTGAATTTCGGAAAGAAAAAAATCAGAGGAGTTGTTGAGAATATAATACACTTATCCAGATGAAAATTAAAACATTGGGACGATTTTTAATGGTGGTTCTGCAGCAATAAAGATGCCCCCTCCTACAGCATCGGAGCACGTACGCGTATACTGCACATAACGTGCAATAGGCCTATTTGCACAAAAAACCTAGGTGGGTAAAACGCGGAACTCTCATTTTAAAAAGCCTGCCCGGGTGAATTTCCGAAAGAAAAAAATCACAGGAGTTGTTGAGAATAAAATACACTTATCCAGATGAAAATTAAAAGATTGTGACGATTTTTAATGTTGGTTCTGCAGGGTTAAATATGCCCCCTCCTACGGCATCGGAGCCAGTACGCGTATACTGCACATACCGTGCAATCGGTCTATTTGCCCAAAAACCTAGGTGGGTAAAACGAGGAACTCTCATTTTAAAAAGCCTGCCCGGGTGAATTTCCGAAAGAAAAAAATCGCAGGAGTTGTTGAGAATATAATACACTTATCCAGATTAAAATTAGAACATTGTGACGATTTTTAATGTTGGTTCTGCAGGGTTAAATATGCCCCCTCCTACGGCATCGGAGCCAGTACGCGTATACTGCACATACCGTGCAATCGGTCTATTTGCCCAAAAACCTAGGTGGGTAAAACGCGGAACTCTCATTTTAAAAAGCCTGCCCGGGTGAATTTCCGAAAGAAAAAAATCACAGGAGTTGTTGAGAATATAATACACTTATCCAGATTAAAATTAGAACATTGTGACGATTTTTAATGTTGGTTCTGCAGGGTTAAATATGCCCCCTCCTACAGCATCGGAGCCAGTACGCGTATACTGCACATACCGTGCAATAGGCCTATTTGCCCAAAAACCTAGGTGGGTAAAACGCGGAACTCTCATTTTAAAAAGTCTTCTCGGGTGAATTTCCGAAAGAAAAAAATCACAGGAGTTGTTGAGAATAAAATACACTTATCCAGATGAAATTTAAAAGATTGTGACGATTTTTAATGTTGGTTCTGCAGGGTTAAATATGCCCCCTCCTACGGCATCGGAGCCAATACGCGTATACTGCACATACCGTGCAATAGGCCTATTTGCACAAAAAACCTAGGTGGGTAAAACGCGGAACTCTCATTTTAAAAGGTCTTCCCGGGTGAATTTCGGAAAGAAAAAAATCACAGGAGTTGTTGAGAATATAATACACTTATCCAGATGAAAATTAAAAGATTGTGACGATTTTTAATGTTGGTTCTGCAGGGTTAAATATGCCCCCTCCTACGGCATCGGAGCCAGTACGCGTATACTGCACATACCGTGCAATCGGTCTATTTGCCCAAAAACCTAGGTGGGTAAAACGAGGAACTCTCATTTTAAAAAGCCTGCCCGGGTGAATTTCCGAAAGAAAAAAATCGCAGGAGTTGTTGAGAATATAATACACTTATCCAGATTAAAATTAAAAGATTGTGACGATTTTTAATGTTGGTTCTGCAGGGTTAAATATGCCCCCTCCTACGGCATCGGAGCCAATACGCGTATACTGCACATACCGTGCAATCGGTCTATTTGCCCAAAAACCTAGGTGGGTAAAACGCGGAACTCTCATTTTAAAAAGCCTGCCCGGGTGAATTTCCGAAAGAAAAAAATCACAGGAGTTGTTGAGAATATAATACACTTATCCAGATTAAAATTAGAACATTGTGACGATTTTTAATGTTGGTTCTGCAGGGTTAAATATGCCCCCTCCTACAGCATCGGAGCCAGTACGCGTATACTGCACATACCGTGCAATAGGCCTATTTGCCCAAAAACCTAGGTGGGTAAAACGCGGAACTCTCATTTTAAAAAGTCTTCTCGGGTGAATTTCCGAAAGAAAAAAATCACAGGAGTTGTTGAGAATATAATACACTTATCCAGATTAAAATTAAAACATTGTGACGATTTTTAATATAGGTTCTGCAGGGTTAAATATGCCCCCTCCTACGGCATCGGAGCACGTACGCGTATACTGCACATACCGTGCAATCGGCCTATTTGCACAAAAACCTAGGTGGGTAAAACGCGGAACTCTCATTTTAAAAAGCCTTCCCGGGTGAATTTCGGAAAGAAAAAAATCACAGGAGTTGTTGAGAATATAATACACTTATCCAGATGAAAATTAAAAGATTGTGACGATTTTTAATGTTGGTTCTGCAGGGTTAAATATGCCCCCTCCTACGGCATCGGAGCCAATACGTGTATACTGCACATACCGTGCAATAGGCCTATTTGCACAAAAAACCTAGGTGGGTAAAACGCGGAACTCTCATTTCAAAAAGTCTTCCCGGGTGAATTTCCGAAAGAAAAAAATCACAGGAGTTGTTGAGAATATAATACACTTATCCAGATTAAAATTAGAACATTGTGACGATTTTTAATGTTGGTTCTGCAGGGTTAAATATGCCCCCTCCTACAGCATCGGAGCCAGTACGCGTATACTGCACATACCGTGCAATAGGCATATTTGCCCAAAAACCAAGGTGGGTAAAACGCGGAACTCTCATTTTAAAAAGTCTTCCCGGGTGAATTTCCGAAAGAAAAAAATCACAGGAGTTGTTGAGAATATAATACACTTATCCAGATGAAAATTAAAACATTGTGACGATTTTTAATGGTGGTTCTGCAGCAATAAAGATGCCCCCTCCTACAGCATCGGAGCACGTACGCGTATACTGCACATACCGTGCAATAGGCCTATTTGCACAAAAAACCTAGGTGGGTAAAACGCGGAACTCTCATTTTAAAAGGTCTTCCCGGGTGAATTTCGGAAAGAAAAAAATCAGAGGAGTTGTTGAGAATATAATACACTTATCCAGATCAAAATAAAAGATTGTGACGATTTTTAATGTTGGTTCTGCAGGGTTAAACATGCCCCCTCCTACGGCATCGGAGCCAGTACGCGTATACTGCACATACCGGGCAATAGGCCTATTTGCCCAAAAACCTAGGTGGTTAAAACGCGGAACTCTCATTTTAAAAAGTCTTCCCGGGTGAATTTCCGAAAGAAAAAAATCACAGGAGTTGTTGAGAATATAATACACTTATCCAGATTAAAATTAGAACATTGTGACGATTTTTAATGTTGGTTCTGCAGGGTTAAATATGCCCCCTCCTACAGCATCGGAGCCAGTACGCGTATACTGCACATACCGTGCAATAGGCCTATTTGCCCAAAAACCTAGGTGGGTAAAACGCGGAACTCTCATTTTAAAAAGTCTTCTCGGGTGAATTTCCGAAAAAAAAAAATCACAGGAGTTGTTGAGAATATAATACACTTATCCGGATTAAAATTAGACCATTGTGACGATTTTTAATATAGGTTCTGCAGGGTTAAATATGCCCCCTCCTACGGCATCGGAGCACGTACGCGTATACTGCACATACCGTGCAATAGGCCTATTTGCCCAAAAACCTAGGTGGGTAAAACGCGGAACTCTCATTTTAAAAAGCCTTCCCGGGTGAATTTCGGAAAGAAAAAGATCACAGGAGTTGTTGAGAATATAATACACTTATCCAGATGAAAATTAAAAGATTGTGACGATTTTTAATGTTGGTTCAGCAGGGTTAAATATGCCCCCTCCTACGGCATCGGAGCCAATACGCGTATACTGCACATACCGTGCAATCGGCCTATTTGCCCAAAAACCTAGGTGGGTAAAACGCGGAACTCTCATTTTAAAAAGTCTTCCCGGGTGAATTTCCGAAAGAAAAAAATAAGAGGAGTTTTTGAGAATATAATACACTTATCCAGATTAAAATTAAAGGATTGTGACGATTTTTAATGTTGGTTCTGCAGGGTTAAATATGCCCCATCCTACGGCATCGGAGCCAATACGCGTATACTGCACATACCGTGCAATCGGCCTATTTGCCCAAAAACCTAGGTGGGTAAAACGGGGAACTCTCATTTTAAAAAGTCTTCCCGGGTGAATTTCCGAAAGAAAAAAATCACAGGTGTTGTTGAGAATATAATACACTTATCCAGATGAAAATTAAAGGATTGTGACGATTTTTAATGTTGGTTCTGCAGGGTTAAATATGCCCCATCCTACGGCATCGGAGCCAATACGCGTATACTGCACATACCGTGCAATCGGCCTATTTGCCCAAAAACCTAGGTGGGTAAAACGGGGAACTCTCATTTTAAAAAGTCTTCCCGGGTGAATTTCCGAAAGAAAAAAATCACAGGTGTTGTTGAGAATATAATACACTTATCCAGATGAAAATTAAAACATTGTGACGCTTTTTAATGGTGGTTCTGCAGCGATAAAGATGCCCCCTCCAACAGCATCGGAGCACGTACGCGTATACTGCGCATACCGTGCAATAGGCCTATTTGCACAAAAAACCTAGGTGGGTAAAACGCGAAACTCTCATTTTAAAAGGTCTTCCCGGGTGAATTTCCGAAAGAAAAAAAATCACAGGAGTTGTTGAGAATATAATCGATTTGAGGCCATAACTTTGGCTTCAAATAATTTATCCCAGCTGGACACTGAGGCTGGTCAGGTAGGGGTCAAAAGGTGGCCCTCCAGGTTTGACCGCTAGACAAAATGTTTTATTACCTTGGCTTGTCAAACTGAAGGGCGGTTTGACTATATATACCCTGGTTTTACGAGCAAAGTTCATGATTGCTTGAGCAGCCAAAGGGTGAAGTTATACCCATTTTATTTCGTTAGCATAGAATTTCTAAAATTATTATTTTCCGGTTTTCATGAGCTTAGTTATGCGTTCGTGATTTTTAATTATGCCTCGCACAACACTGCCGGTCGCCGGTGGAAGTGCGACTGCGAGTTCGGGCGAGATGGACGCGGCAGCCCCGGCTGGCACCGCGGTTCCCTTAGCTACAGGCGGTCAGGGGAGTATCAACGAGGTGAGGTGGTTGCCCCTCCATCCACCGTCAGTCGGCCCGGAGGAAGCTCGTCCAATGCGGAGTTGGGTAAGTCCATTGTGACCATATCTTCCCCATTTCCATCCCTGTCTGTAAGTTTGGCCCCGATCACTTCTTCAATTGCATCGTCTTCTTTTGCTAATGATGTCACTTTAACTAGTGTGTGTGATGATCTTGGGTCTAGAGTGCCACAAAATTTGCAGGAAAATTTTGGAAAGGGGAGTTTGTTGAGTTTGGCGCACTTTTGAAGTCCCACCGTGGTTCGGGTGCTGTTAATTCTTTGGATGATACTGTTTTTTTTGATCGGGTCCATTGAGTCGCCGGCTTGGCAGATTCGTCCTCATAAGCAGGCTCCTAGAATTTTGTCAATCGAACAGTGGACATCTGCCTTTCTAGTTTTTGCATCGTTATTTTGTGCCACACCCAACGCATGCCCGCCATTTGCTAATTTATGCGGATACCATCCGCTCTGCTGCCTTCCGACATGCTGGCTATGGCTGGCGGGATTATGATGTGCAGTTTTGATTGCGGCAAGCGCAGCGCGTTTGCCATCTCGTTCCTGGGCCAGCATAGATGCTGAACTGTGGCTTGCTCTTCTCGGTGCGCCGGCTGTTAGCCCATTTTCGTCCCTTCCAGCAACGTGACCGTACCGGTCTCGGGTTTGGTTTCGGCACAAGACGTGCAACCTCCCTTCCCACCTCACATGCAATGATTTTAACAGGGGATACTGTGTCCGTGCCACTTGCCGTTTCGCACACCGTTGCTCCGCATGCCAGGCGGGCGGCCACCCAGCAATTCGTTGTAGGGGAAACCAAGCAATTCGCGCCACAGCACGCCCCGCGGCAGCTGGCGCAAACCCCAGTGAAGCTAAGTAAGATGCTGCCATTTTTACGCACCTTCACGAATCGGCAAGATGCAGCTTTGTTGGCTGACGGTTTCTCACAGGGTTTTAGGCTTGGCTATTCAGGGCCTAGGGCAAGCTTCTCTGCTCGTAATTCATTGTCAGCTCGCAAAAAACCCACAATATTACATTCTAAAATTGATCGCGAAGTTGAACTGGGTCGCGTGGCTGGCCCGTTTGAGTCTAAGCTTTTTCCTCATTTACGTTGTTCACCCGTAGGTCTTGTTCCAAAACAGACTCCTGGGGAGTTTCGATTAATTCATAATCTGTCTTCTCCAGTTGGAAATTCAGTAAATGACTTTATTGACACAACTTTTGATGACGCCATAACCATGCTATCTAACTTTGATCAGGGTGCCTAGCTTCTGGCCAAATCGGATATAAAATCTGCATTTCGTTTGCTCCCCATTCACCCTGACGATTTTGAGTTGTAAGTTTTTTTTGGGTTTTTTTTGTTTTTTTGTTTTTTTCTATAAGTGTATGCCTATGGGTTGTTCTATATCATGTGTTACCTTCGGGCGTTTTAGTACGTTCCTTGAATTTTGTACTCGTAAGGTAGCACAATTGCCACGTTTTCTGCATTTTCTTGATGATTTCTTGTTTATGGGACCAAGCACATCTCCCGAGTGCGCACGTTCCCTCAAGGCTTTTCAAGTAATTTGTGATCAGTTTGGGGTCCCGTTAGCAGATGATAAAACTGAGGGTCCCACCACTTGCCTAACGTTTCTGGGGCTCGAAATTGACACACTAGCCCAACAGGTACGAATTCCACCTGACAAACTGGTTGCAATCAACCACAAGCTTTGCAGTTCGCTAAGCAAGAAAAAACGTACCCTACATGATATCCAATCATTGCTGGGCAGTTTGAATTTCCTTTGTAGGGCTGTATTGCCGGGTAGGGCTTTTCTTCGCCGGTTACATGATTTAACTAAGGGTGTAGCCAAGCCTCATCATAGAATTCGTATTTCGCTTGGTGCTCGGGCTGATTTGCAGGTTTGGCAGCAGTTTTTGCTGCATTTTAATGGCACGGTTTTCTTTCCAGCGTGAATTTGACTCATTTACGACCATTTACACCTGTACACCGATGCGTCTGCAGTGATTTGGTTTGGGGCTTTTTTGGATGGGAGTTGGACTCATGGTAAATGGCCCGAGTTTATCAAATCGAGACGTTTTTCGAAAGCATTTCTCGAGTCAGTGTTTCCCATCACTCTTGCATTACTGTTGTGGGGTGAGCATTTGCGCAACAAGCGAGTGATTTTTTGGTGTGATAACCAGGCTGTAGTTAGTATCATCAATAGACAAACGTCTAAGTGCCCGTTATTTATGCCACTGTTGCGTACATTGGTGGTTCAAGGTTTGACATGTAATGTTCAGTGCAAATCTCACCATGTGCCAAGCCTTGCTAATGGCGTTGCTGACGCTCTTTCCCGTTTCCAGATGACACGTTTTCGTCATCTCGCCCCCAATGCAGACTGCGATATGACTCCCTTGCCTGCCAACCTGTGGAGCAGTTTCAGTTAGAAGTTCAAGGTCTTTTGCAAGACTCACTTGCTCCCCGTACGCATTCATTATTTAAGCGAGCTTGGTGTCTTTTTCGATGGTTTAGCGATTGTCACAATTTTGATTCCGAGCGATGTCCGTCTTTACAACAATTGGTGCAGTTCATTGCATTTTTGTCTATTTCTGGCTTACCGCCGTTATATTAGGATCCCACCAAATTGGTTTAATTAATGTCATGTGCAGCAGATTTAATCAATTTGGTACATTAAATTTTTGTTTGTTTTTGTTTTGTTTTCTAACCTACATGAGATAATCCGGGCAAGCCAACAGTCAGGATTGTCGGGGATTCGTTTGTGACCAGGGCATCTCGTGTGGCGAACGTTTCTCCCTGGGGGATGAGATCAAACAGCTGGCCCACATCCACTGGATGGGTCGACGGGGATTGCAGTTTCACCAATTCAATGAACTAATGACTGAGGCGTGGCACAACGCCACACAGATGCCGGACTTCATCATCTTACACGTTGGGTCAAATAACCTCGGCCTTGTTCACAAGCAGTTGCTGACTTTTATGGCCCGTCATTGCCTTGTTGCCGTCCGCGAGATGTTCCCCCATGCGGTGATTTTCTTCTCAGAGCTCCTGCCACGATTAGTTTACCCCACTGCCTTGAAACAGAGCGCCGTTGAGTGGTCCCGGCGGTCAATCAATCGCGGTATCTATGCCCTTTTCCGGAACACTCCCGGAGGGGTCATTTGGCATACTGAATTACAGTGGTCCCGTTCTGAGTTGTTTGTTGCCGATGGAGTCCACTTGACAGATGAGGGATACGCATTCCTTATTGCCAATTTTTATAATTCCCTTTTTGGTTAATGTTAAAGTTTTATTTACCGATTCTAACTGAGGCTCTTTGGCGGCGGTCATGTTGGAAGTCCCAACATGTCCGTTTGGCGGGATTTGCATTCCAAGACCCCCAATAGGCCTCAGGTGCTTGCCATAAAATCAATACTTCATTTGCTGCAGGGCACGGATGGGATAAACAATTCCTAAATCCGGTGGTGGTTACTGTACACATTTTGAGCGGCAAACTTATGAAGGGGGTCAATTACAATTTGTACAAGGAATGCGACTTGATTAATATTGCTAATTGCATTAAACGAGAACAGTCTTGTTTAAAAATAATATGATATGTACTTGCACTGAAGTTTTGTCAATGAATTGAGCTGTTTCGCGAGCCAGCTTCGGCCGGAAACAAAATATGCTGCAAATATTATGCTGAAAAGTTTCGCGAGTTAGCATCGACCGGAAACAAATTATTGCAAATGGTATGCTGAAAAGTTTCGCGAGTTAGCATCGACCGGAAACAACATATTGCAATTATATGCCGTTATGTTTCCAGTTTTGGACGGAAACAAAATATGCTGCAAATATTATGCTGAAAAGTTTCGCGAGTTAGCATCGACCGGAAACAAATTATTGCAAATGGTATGCTGAAAAAGTTTCGCGAGTTAGCATCGACCGGAAACAACATATTGCAATTATATGCCGTGATGTTTCAAGCTTTGGACGGAAACAAAATATTGCAAATATTGTGCTGAAAAGTTTCGCGAGTTAGCTTCGACCGGAAACAAGTAATTGCACATAGAAATATGTTTAAGTTCATATATGTTTACCTTATGATAATTGCAGTTTCGCGAGTTAGCATCGACCGGAAACTTTAGACTTTGCCGAATTTAATTGTGAGAATAAAAGGCTGCTCAAGCCACGATGAACATAGAATGGTGAGTTTACTGCCTCTGTTTTGTGTCCAACTTTTTAATCATGCGGGGATAATCGATTTGAGGCCATAACTTTGGCTTCAAATAATTTATCCCAGCTGGACACTGAGGCTGGTCAGGTAGGGGTCAAAAGGTGGCCCTCCAGGTTTGACCGCTAGACAAAATGTTTTATTACCTTGGCTTGTCAAACTGAAGGGCGGTTTGACTATATATACCCTGGTTTTACGAGCAAAGTTCATGATTGCTTGAGCAGCCAAAGGGTGAAGTTATACCCATTTTATTTCGTTAGCATAGAATTTCTAAAATTCCCTCCGCCACCCCGTGCATTGCCACCTGTGATACTTTGATTTGTACTTGCGTTTTCTTCACGACCTTTTACTTTTTACAACCTTGCTGATTCTGGAGTCGGATATACTCGGTTGCCAGTTGTTTTTGCGGAGCCAGGAAGGAATTTCCCCTTTTTTCTCCTCGTTTGGTTTTTAGGGGGTTTTCGCCTCCCTCAGTCTCAGCAAGGTGTGAGTGCGGGATTTGCATTCCAAGACCCCCAATAGGCCTCAGGTGCTTGCCATAAAATCAATACTTCATTTGCTGCAGGGCACGGATGGGATAAACCATTCCTAAATCCGGTGGTGGTTACTGTACACATTTTGAGCGGCAAACTTATGAAGGGGGTCAATTACAATTTGTACAAGGAATGCGACTTGATTAATATTGCTAATTGCATTAAACGAGAACAGTCTTGTTTAAAAATAATATGATATGTACTTGCACTGAAGTTTTGTCAATGAATTGAGCTGTTTCGCGAGCCAGCTTCGGCCGGAAACAAAATATGCTGCAAATATTATGCTGAAAAGTTTCGCGAGTTAGCATCGACCGGAAACAAATTATTGCAAATGGTATGCTGAAAAGTTTCGCGAGTTAGCATCGACCGGAAACAACATATTGCAATTATATGCCGTTATGTTTCCAGTTTTGGACGGAAACAAAATATGCTGCAAATATTATGCTGAAAAGTTTCGCGAGTTAGCATCGACCGGAAACAAATTATTGCAAATGGTATGCTGAAAAAGTTTCGCGAGTTAGCATCGACCGGAAACAACATATTGCAATTATATGCCGTGATGTTTCCAGTTTTGGACGGAAACAAAATATTGCAAATATTGTGCTGAAAGTTTCGCGAGTTAGCATCGACCGGAAACAAAGTATTGCAAATGATATGCTGAAAAGTTTCGCGAGTTAGCATCGACCGGAAACTACATATTGCAATTATATGCCGTGATGTTTCAAGCTTTGGACGGAAACAAAATATTGCAAATATTGTGCTGAAAAGTTTCGCGAGTTAGCTTCGACCGGAAACAAGTAATTGCACATAGAAATATGTTTAAGTTCATATATGTTTACCTTATGATAATTGCAGTTTCGCGAGTTAGCATCGACCGGAAACTTTAGACTTTGCCGAATTTAATTGTGAGAATAAAAGGCTGCTCAAGCCACGATGAACATAGAATGGTGAGTTTACTGCCTCTGTTTTGTGTCCAACTTTTTAATCATGCGGGGATAATACACTTATCCGGATTAAAATTAGACCATTGTGACGATTTTTAATATAGGTTCTGCAGGGTTAAATATGCCCCCTCCTACGGCATCGGAGCACGTACGCGTATACTGCACATACCGTGCAATAGGCCTATTTGCCCAAAAACCTAGGTGGGTAAAACGCGGAACTCTCATTTTAAAAAGCCTTCCCGGGTGAATTTCGGAAAGAAAAAGATCACAGGAGTTGTTGAGAATATAATACACTTATCCAGATGAAAATTAAAAGATTGTGACGATTTTTAATGTTGGTTCAGCAGGGTTAAATATGCCCCCTCCTACGGCATCGGAGCCAATACGCGTATACTGCACATACCGTGCAATCGGCCTATTTGCCCAAAAACCTAGGTGGGTAAAACGCGGAACTCTCATTTTAAAAAGTCTTCCCGGGTGAATTTCCGAAAGAAAAAAATCACAGGTGTTGTTGAGAATATAATACACTTATCCAGATGAAAATTAAAACATTGTGACGCTTTTTAATGGTGGTTCTGCAGCGATAAAGATGCCCCCTCCAACAGCATCGGAGCACGTACGCGTATACTGCGCATACCGTGCAATAGGCCTATTTGCACAAAAAACCTAGGTGGGTAAAACGCGAAACTCTCATTTTAAAAGGTCTTCCCGGGTGAATTTCCGAAAGAAAAAAATCACAGGAGTTGTTGAGAATATAATACACTCATCCAGATTAAAATTAAAAGATTGTGACGATATTGAATGTTGGTTCTGCAGCGATAAAGATGCCCCCTCCTACGGCATCGGAGCCAGTACGCGTATACTGCACATACCGTACAATAGGCCTATTTGCCCAAAAAACCAGGGTGGGTAAAACGCGGAACTCTCATTTTAAAAGGTCTTACCGGGTGAATTTCGGAAAGAAAAAAATTAGAGGAGTTGTTGAGAATATAATACACTTATCCAGATTAAAATTAAAACATTCTGATGATTTGTAATTTTGATTCTGCCTGTGTAAAACGCGAAACTCTCGGAGGCCTACCCATTGATCGCGTTGCCTGGGTAAAACAAGGAACTATTAATACAGAGGGCCTTCCCATGAACTTGTGGAGGATATAAGACACTTGTCGACATTGCAAATAAAACATTACGGTCATTCCATAATGTTACTTCGGCAGAATTCGTTCTGCAGCGGTACATTATCCCCATCAACTGTTTAAAACACGTGCTTCACAGAGCACTGAGTCTCAGCTGCACCCTTGGTTTGTAAACGGCATGTATCCCTGTACAGCATGTGTTCTGCACTGTTCCGCAAATACTACACACAATTATTATACGACGGCACAAACAGGTGGGAAATCTTTTATTTTCAATTTATTTAAGGGCAGATTATGACGATTTTGGGACTTAATAATGAGATTGGGTCCTTGCTGTACTTTGAAAGCCAGTATTTCATCTTAATTTAGTGTTTTATTACCAATTTTGCAGAGTTCCGCAGAGTTCTGCACGTTCTGCAAGTTCCGCGAAATACCAATTGCCTGCAGTCACAGAACAAATTAAAAAGAGTAGAGAGATTCTGCGCGTTTCTGCTGCTAGATATACCCTGGGTGAGTTGCAGGCACACGATGGTGTTTGGATTGATTGTAGGTATCGCGTCATGAGCTACTCACTACGCTATCTCAGTTTTTAGGTCTTTTGTATTGTATTACTTTTGTAATAATACATTTTATCAAATATCAGAACCCGGCAAGACGCACGAAAGTTCTAGCAATAAACAAAATGGCAGAAAAAATGAATGACGTAACCGCGTCGGAATCAAATGTCTTCGGACAATCTGCTGAAAATGTGAAACAGTAGGTACTCATGGGATGGGCGCCCTTAGCGTTGGATAGGTAAATGCTCCGTACACCCTTCGCCGCTCGCGCGCACCCCCCGCCCTGCAAACAGGGCCAGGCAGAGCGAGGGGTACGAGCGAACATACACCCTTGTACTTTTTGTGCAAAGCCACTTTTACAGATTTTTGGTAATACATGTATAAAATCATGCGCAAGTGCCTGAAAAATGACTACAATATTATGCTAGTATGCTGACTGTAACAGTACAAAAACAGGATTCAGAAATGGGGTTCGGTTGGCAATATCATGACAATTTGCTAAAAAGATCTTTCCTAGGATCCACTTTTCATCATGTTTAACAAATGTAGTGTTTTGCGTGAATGCTTAAGTTATTAAATGACACAAAACAAACTTTCTATTCTGTCTGTCTCCTTATATTAAAATAATGCTTCACTGTATCACAGTGATGTAGTGCCTTGATGCTGGGCCTTGGCCTTAAGGCTGCCTTAAGGCTGGATTTTAGGGCCTTGGCCTTGGCCTCGAGGCTTGAGAGCGAAAGCCTTGGCCTTGGCCTTGGCCTTGAGGGTTCAGGGCCTTGCAATTTTGAGTCAAGGCTCTTCAAGGCCCATAGATTTTTGCATTTTCCAGATAAATCTGTTCGAAATTTTGCTGTTACCATTTTAATCGTATTACCATGGAGGAGGGAAGCACCCTATAGATTGTGTGTTGGACACACTTCCACTTTTGTAGCATCACATTTTGTTACCATTGTAGTAGATTTGCTGCAAAAATATTCCGTACATTTGTGGGGCTAATGAGATGATCACTTTAATTGCATATAACTATGGAAAGGATCTGATTGGTTGTATACATAATTTATGTCTCCCTGATAAGTGCGAAAGATTTGCATGTATCTGTTTTAGATAATGCTGATATTTCTGACCATGTTGGGTCAGCAAATAAAACTTTCCCAAATCAGTTTCTTGGATCCCCCATTTGTTACACTTGGGAGAATTGTGTGTCAATATAGAAGTAAATCATTATTTTGTTTAGTAAAACCATATTGAAGACCTGAACTTATACTTTAATAGATACAGTGCAGTCATAAAACGGTGTAGGCCTATGCGAGCATGTTGATTGCAATTAAAGAAATGTTGTTTTTCGTAACGAGCAATTCGTGATGATAAGGGCGGATCCAGGGGGACCAAAAGGGGCCATGCCCCCCCCCCCCCAAAAAAAACGAAACCATTTTTTTTATATGACGTCGTAATAAAGGCAGGCATTGAGTACACCACCATCTTTTCCTCAAAAAACATCGGATAAAATGGTCAGAAATTGCCTCAAATCGCACCACAGAGCATCTCGAATCCAAATTTTTTTCGGGGCCCTTAAGCGGGCCCCGAAGCCCAAGCCGTAATTTTTTGACTCTTTTTGGGGGGACCAACATTTCTTAGCCCCCCCCCCCCAAAAATTGTGTTCTGGATCCGCCCTTGCATGATGATGTGTCACTCATGTGACTATAACTAGTTCTATATCAGTGGTCATTTTATAAAACAGGGCCTTGGCCTTGGCCTTGGCCTTGATGGTTGAGCCTTGGCCTTGGCCTTGAGGCTTGAGGGTCAAAGCCTTGGCCTTGGCCTTGGCCTTGAGGGTCAAAGCCTTGGCCTTGGCCTTGGCCTTGAGGGTCAAAGCCTTCGCTCCAACACTGCTGTATCAATGTACTGCAAAATAAAAAACATGGTGGAAATACCGCAGCTGTCTGATGAATATTAGGCCCCCCAAAAAACAAAGTTTCCTGTTTCTGGTTAGCCCGACTGCGTCTGACCGCAGTGGCGTAGCCACCGGGGGGCGTGGGGGGCGACGCCCCCATGAAACCTTGTCGCCCCCAGTCGCCCCCACTGAGATTTTGAGTTGCTAAAAAAATTATCATTGATCTACATGACGCCATGGGCGTCAATCCTGGGGGGGACATGTCCCCCCCCCCACACTTTTTGAAGGGTGGGGTACACAATATCAAATGTCCCCCCCCCCCGATTTTTGAACTCGTGTCTCATTTACAGGGCCCTATTATGTACTACAATGTATCTTTTGCTTAGAAAATATTGGTTAAAGTGGTCAGAAATTGCCTCAGATAGCACCACAGAGCATTTAGAATCCAAAATTTTTCGGGGCCCTTAAGCGGGCCCCGAACCCCACGCCTAAAGCTCAGAATTCTGGTAGCTGATTCAATGACTCCAACCTCGAAAACAATGTTCACAATTTTTTCTTATGCCTTTAGCTGAGAAAAGCTCGAAAATTATGTTTACATTATTATCTTTTGTGCTAAGATAATTATTGGTTAAAGTGGTAAGAAATTGCCTCAGATCACACCACAGAGCATCGAGAATCCAATTTTTTCGGGGCCCTTAAGCGGGCCCCGAACCCCACGCCTATAGCTCAGAATACCGATAGCTGATTCAATGACTCCAACCTCGAAAACGATGTTCAAATAATTATTTTTTGGTAAGAAAATATTAGTTAAAGCATGGAGGAAAGTGGTTAGAAATTGCTTCAGTTCACACCATAAAACATCTAGAATCAAAATTCAAATCATCAGTTCTGATCAAGGTATGTCCGCCCCCCCCCCCACTTTTGAGAAGCGATTGACGCCCCTGCATGACGCCCCCCATGAAATGTTCCAGCCCCACTGAAAAATTCCTGGCTACGCCACTGTCTGGCCGTACAGTACTATCGCAAGCGTACTACAGAGCTTGTAGTACTGTACGGCTAGACGTAGTCGGGCTAGTTTTTGACTTTTTGACTTTTTGTTTTGGCCTGATAATTATGAGGTATAGTAAAAAAACAAGTATCGAATACCATGCCCCAAGTGCGATCATGTTTTCTGATAAGCATTTCTAAATCTCAACATGCTACTCTTTTCACTTACAGGTTTTTTTTTTGTTCATCCCCCCTTCTTAACTTAGATCTTCATAAAGTTTTTCACTTTCACTAATCCCGCTTGCATCATCGAGAAAGGTGGTCGCATTAACGCCCAACGTACCAGTTTACCTATTCAACGCTTGGGGCGCCCTTCCATTAATGATGTGTTTCATACGGGACTGTGCAAAATGACATCCAGTGACCGATCACTTGTGTTGGCAACCTCGTCCCCAGGGTGTCGAGCAGTACGCGCCCACCACTACCTGACGCGGTTGGAAATAAAGTAAGCACTGGGGACGAGGTTGCTGTGTTGGGGAAATCCCCCACACGCAACCTCGTCCCCAGGTTGTCGAGCAGTACGCGCCCACCACTACCTGCTGTCTCATTTACTATTGGAAACGCGGTTGGAAATAAAGTAAGCACTGGGGACGAGGTTGCCCCGCACGCGCGATTAAAGGGTACTAGCAACCTCGTCCCCAGTGCTTACTTTATTTCCAACGTTGTTTCCAATAGTAAACCCTGGATAGGAAACTTCCTTCCTGCATCCTGATTCGATACCGCAATTGGGTAGAAATGGATTTATATCGTGTACTTGGTATTGTTATTCACAATGTGCAGTACGTGTTTTCGCGATCATTCGTCCACGCCTTCTCGAAAATATTCATTTCCTTTCCAGTTTGTTAATATTAATATGAAATGTGATTCTGCATGTTGTCTCGATAAGATCGTAACAGTTTAATTAAAATAAAATCATGATTTCGTAACTCATGCTCGAGCTGCGACGAATTGATTCCGTTTTTACCTCAGACACCGCATACAAAAACAAACGCAAATGTGACGCACAGGCAGGCACCAGACTACTCCTAATTTGCATACATGTTCAAAAATCTTGCACAGATAAAAAAAAAAATACCAGGGTGAGAGAGCAGGTAGTGGTGGGCGCGTACTGCTCGACACCCTGGGGACGAGGTTGGGGTACTAGGTCCTGCAATTTCCGAAAATTTCATGTTTCATGCATCTGGTTGAAAAGGAAACCATCCCAATGTCTTACCATTCCCAAGAAAAGATGGAAAAACCCTGGTTGTTTTAATCGGACACGACGGAGTACCAATACATTTTTCATCTTGTTCTCAGTGTACTGTATATACGTTGTGTGACCAATCACCAATGCATAAAATGTGGTTTCTTACACGTCTGCAAAAGGCGATCAGTTTACGGATGAAATCACAACTAGCACCCAAACAGCTCTACTTTTTGGGGTCACAAAATTGGACCCCGAAAGTCGTTCTCACGCGCATAATACAGGAAACACAAAAACGCCCAGTTTTTAAAGGAAGGTCGTGTGGATGTTTATATTCTAGTTCTAAATGTTCTTTTTGATTAACATCATTTCATTCAAAGAGGGTTTTGTAGCCCAATTGTTTCAGGACGAAGTGTCCCTTTAATACCGCATGCTGTTGACAGTTGACAAACTTGACCCCAATATGTACCCGCTTTGTTTTGACATGTCGTTCATAAACATCAGAGATACAATTAAGCACGCAGTAAAACAAATCCATAAAAGTATAAGTTTGACATGGTCAGTTTTGTTTATTTATCTTACGTGGGTGTTCACTGTACATTTAAAACAAAGCAATAAAAACAGTAACATAATGAACTATTCAATTACATTATTTACAAAATCAGTTTCCATTAAAGGAACGTGATTAAAATCATTTGCAACTCCCGAGATTGGGTGAAACGTTTTAGGTTAAAATGTATGAATGCATGATATAAAAATTTCTACCAGTAATTGGAACCTTAATCCGGTACCTTGCTCAAATTGCGACGAGAAAACTGAATATGAATTTTCACAGTTTCTTACAATGTATATATATTCAGCCTACTGAGAAGATATTTCAAAGGTTTGAATTTTAACAACCTGCTTTGAATTTATTGTATTGTTCCTTGCAATGATTTTTTTTTTTTTGTGTGTGTGGTAAAAGATGTCTATTACATTTAAGGCTAAAAGGTTCACGAAACACTGGCTTCATTCTGGTTTTGGCTACAGCCCAGGTTTCATAATCCTGCCAAGTTCAATCCAATGAAACTGCACCAACCATTGGCCATAATGTGTGGCAGGATTTGGAGAAAAACAGACCAATGTAATTCTGGGTCTGTCAAATCAGGGGACTAAAATCTTCAGGCTTTTTGAAGTATGACAGGTGCAATAGAAGGGCACTATTTCAAGTTAAAGGTGAAAATGTGACTAAATACATAAGAGTTTACCCACTCAAAGTAGCCCTCGCCTATTGTTTCTGCAATACTTCAAAAAAGGCTAATTGAGCTGGAGCCGTAAGGCACAACTGTAAATGAAGCCACGATTTCGTCAAAGTCCATTTGAGGGATTGTCCCGTGGATTATCCTCGCATAACTATCCATAAAAGTCTTCATAACAAAATAACTAATTATTCATAAAAAACACAAATATATGAATGCAGTCGGCATTCAAAATTCTCAAATGCCAGTTTTTTAAATTGTTGTGAAGCACATTAATGCACACCGACGCTCTACTGCTTTCTATTTAAGTATTAAAGAATTCCCTCACATCGTGATACATAATACTATTAAAATTTTATCCCAAAGTTAGTAAATGTTTTCATTGGTGACCAGGGCCCTCGACAAATATAAATTAACTTGTGCCAAATTTGTTGTAACTTTGGGAGACAATTTCAATTGCAAACATTGAGTACCGGTACATATCTGATGATAAATTTGGTTGTAGAGTGTATTTGGTGTATTTAAAAGTGGACATAAAACAATCCCGGCAGCAGTATTATTTAATTAATGTACAGATTACCCTGTGTCGGAACACATACAAGACACAGAAAAATGCACTTTCATTTGAAAAATTGTTACAAAGAGGACAGTCCCAATGGCTGATCCAGATGCAATTTTTTGTACTGGACCTAATTTGACCTGAGGAGCCCTCTCTTTGCACTTTTTGCCTCTCTATAATTATTATTCATAAATACCTAAGAAAGTTTACTCACTCCCATTGGTTGAGAGCCCATCACGTGGCCGGTCTTAAACGGATGATAAAGACACAGCTGGCTGGTCTTAAACAGTTTTCAGTGTCACATGAAATTTGGACTCCTATGAAATCCAGAGCCTTTTACCGTTTTATTGGTTGAACATTCACAATCCTCACGTAGGCATGCGCAATACTACTAGTGAGTCAGAATTTCATAGTCCTAAATTCACAACGCACTCGCCACAGTTGCATCTGCACATCATGGCGCAGTACATGTATGTGCTACGCGCGCGCCAATCTCCATAAAAGGAGTTGATTGCATCTCACTTGTGAGCAGGACACTCCATTATATAGCTAGAGGGGTGTTTCGAAAAACACAAAGTAAAAATTGTTGAACAAAATCATTAGAAATTTATATTTTTTGACTTGTTTTGACTTTTGGACAGAAAGGTTGTGATTTTTTTAACGAAAAGCTTCGCCTCGGGTAATTATCAGCATTCCAGACTCCAACCAGTCTTAAACATAGTGTTTAACACCTCCAAAGCACACTTTTATTGCCTTATTATTCCATGGATCCATGCAGGGAAAAGGGATAGCAGACTACAATGTTGACTTAATACAGTTGTTTCATTTCCAAATTTTGGACTTTTTTCCCTTACGGGGGCATTACTGCACCCTCCCCCAAGATCTGCCAGTGGCCAGTTCCAACTTGCATGTGGTGGCATAGGTGGCTAGAGCATAAAGTGCTCGCCTCTCACCGCTGTGGAACTCACCCGGCTCGGACCACATGTGAGTAGAGTTGTGCGTTCGTTCTGTCCTGTGCCATGAGTATTTTTCTCCAGGCCCTCGGATTTTTCTCACTCTGAAAAATCACTCTTTCGATCTCTGGCTGTGCTCTGTGGTTAGACATGGGTCGTATGGCGGCTGCCTAAGGCACCTTTACATGCCTTCAGCCCGACCACGTTGTAGCCGCGTCCTTTGCAATTCAGCTTCTCAGCAGCATGTAAGAATGATAAGCCTGCCAAACTATTATTGTGTTGTTCTATCCTGCCCAATAGTCCTCAAATCCTTGTGACTATACTCATACATGTCATAGTAAAATATGCCATTTTTCATGCAATTTATGTACAAACTGTAGATGACGTCCCCCTGTGTTACCTCTTCCCTTTAGCTGATTGGCTTTTCTCTGATTTCATTTCTAGTCTTGTGTTGCTGGAAGATGGCTTGGCTAGTGAAACACCTTGTCTGTATAATTTTTAAAAAAAATATAACAAAAGCAGGAATGACACGATCCTAATTGGATGCTAATAATATACAAATAATGAATGTTTGTGAGTGCAATGGTAAGAATAATTTCATGAGGTGAAAGATGGAATGACGATGTGAAACCGAGTGGAATGGAACATTCCATCTGTCACCGAATGAGATTATTCTTTCCACTGCACGATTGTGAGACATTCATTATTGTTTTTATACAAACACCTGAATAAATCCTTGTCATCTGATGGTCAGAGGGGCCAAAACTGTGACTTTGCAATGGAACTTTCATTTACTGTGGAATGGAACTTTTTTTCAGTGGTGCGGCCGCGCCATGCATTAGGACGAAAATAATTCAATGACACATAATCAATAACTCACTAATCAGATGACGGGGATTTATTCAGGTGCTGTACAAATTAAAACGAACTGGTGATTTTTTCCATGGGATCCTCTGTTCCGCCCAAACAATCTGACCCAGGGTAATGTTATCCTGCTACAAACCAGTGTGAACAGTGTGCTAGGGTCAAATGGACCACTTTTAGATCCAGTGTGAACACTGCTCCAGTGAAGTTTTGATCTTCTGTTCTGCCCAAACAATCTGACCCAGGATAATTTAATTCTATTAAAAACCAGTGTGAACAGTGTGCTAGGGTCACATGGACCACTTTTTAATCCAGTGTGAACACCGCTCCAGTGGAGTTTTGATCCTCTGTTCTGCCCAAAACCAAGGGTAATTCAATCCTGTTTAAAACCTGTGTGAACAGTGTGCTAGGGTCACATGGACCAACCTTTTTGAACTCAGTGTGAACAATGCTCAAACTTCTGTTTGGACTGACCCAGGGTAACTGAATCCAGTTAAAAACCAATGTGAACAGCCATTCAGGGTAAAACATAACTTATTATTCCAGTGTGAACACTGAATCTTACCTGGAATCCTCCCCACTTGCAGCTGATCCCATGATCCTTTTCCTAGCCTCGGCATAGGCAGCTTCTCTCTCTGCAAGGGATTTTGTCTTTCCCTAGAAATGGTAAAAAGTACAATAATGATAAAAAAAAGTGATGAGACTATAGGACACATATCATGAGAGCCAAATTCTGCACAGTAGTATTTCCATTCTCAAACTGGAGAGGTGGGGGCATAAGTTAGAGGAAGAGAAAACAATTATACACATTTACTGACATCCACATTTAGAAAGAATGTTGCAACCTGACACTGCTTTTTTCTTCTGATATATCATCTCAGTGAAGGTCAGTCTTTGCAAAAATTACAATAAGACATGAATCTGGGACTGAGAAACATTTCCAATTTTTGTTAGGAAACACTTAGAAAATGTTCTTGACTCTCCATAGACTTCGTACACAACCGCCGAAGTAGCGTCAGGTTGCAAAATTCTTTCACCACATTTTAAAAATCTTATCAATTCAATATACTGTTAAATTTACAAACACTGAAAAGTGGGTACTGTCATCTAAGTTCATCAGAGACAAGGTGTTGGGCAAACTTGAGGGGGGGGGGGGGGCAAGCTGGGAAAAGGGGAAAGGGGCAATTTGGGGGGGGGGGGTGCCCCCTTTGTCCCTAAATATGTTATGCCCCACATATGGTACAGCACCATTGTAGTTGAGAGGAGCCCAACTACAGTTTTATAGGAGCGTTCCGACTATAGTTAGGAATTGATCGTTGGGACTGTCCCAACTATAGTCGGGTCCATTGCCATAGTTGGGGCATAACACCTCCATAGCACCACCACTGAGAATAAGCCTCCTCGATTTGGGCCAGCAGTACTACACGTGGCCAGAGTTACCTCAGCCCTATATTTTATTGTTGGGTTGTTGTAATAAGACCCAAAGATAAAATAAAAGGGCTAAGGTAACTCAAGCTAGACCAGTACCATGGTTTGTTTGGCTTCCTTGTCGAGATCTCCATTGGTGTCGGATCCCGGCTGTCTCTTGAGAATCTTGAGCTGCGGTTGGTATGCTGTCCTCGTGGAGTCTTCCTGCAGCATGATGGGTGCTTGCGCTGATTGTCTGTCCCTGTCTCCTGCCATCTGATGTGATTTCAGTTGCTTCTCAAGACGTTCATCCAATGCCTGTGATTTAACCAATGGCATGAAAGAAATATTATCTTCATTTAAAAACAACGCCATGATGCTCATGTCATCTTTTCACTTTCAGTTTATCAATTTCTAAAAACATTGTTTTTAAAGAATGATAAATAAAGGTAAAGGCCCAACAAACATAACAAATAAACTTTAATTCCCTTTGCCCTTTGGAAAATAAAAGATTGTGAAAATCAGAAAATGCCCAACATCAAAAATAGTGGAATCAATTTTATTTAAAATCTTTATTCTAATCTTAATTCTTAATCTTATGCCCAGATGTCATCATAAAATTATGTTGACATGGTTGATGTGATGCTGTCGTGCTGATATTGATAAGTGATATGGTAAGAAATTACAAATATCTCAACCAAAATAGAATACATATTTTAACATAACTCAACTGGCTTCATCAATTCTAGGCCGATTGCCGAATTTAATAACATATTAGCCCAGTATTAAACTCAAAACTTAAAAAAGTTAAATGAGCTGTTTATTGAGAGATGCAATACTATTACTATTAGTATTACTAATAGTACGTAGCCTCTAGCTCTTTTTCGGGGGCCGGGGGGGGGGGGGACAATGCACAAGTTTCCAGAGATCTTACCCCACTGTCTTCCATCTCCTCCCAACTCCCTAATTCATCATCTTCTGAATGATCACGATTTCCATCATGATTCAAGTCCATCATGGTCAAATGGTTTTATTCAGCCGGCTGACAATAAAAATTATGAAAGATATGATGGTACTTCGTGTGTAGAAAAAAACACAATAATGAATGATAGAACGACAAGCTGAGGTACCCGACTGATATGTTTGTTTTTCAAACTACGACTGTTTACTGGCTGATAAGCGATTGTATTTGAAACAAACTGTACTTCTGAAGATCGACACAAACTGTTTCAATATTTGAGAATGAACAATAATTGTCTCAATTTACTCATTTTTGAATTCAGAAAAATTAATCTTGTTTTTGTGATACAACTATAATTAAAATTTTGGACGCAGTAAACAGCCGTCTGTGCGTCGAAGTTTTTGGTAAATTCTAATCTGGTACCTTGACACTGTTACTCGCGGAAAAGTCTCGTCGTCATCATCAAGCATCACGACACGAGTGTGATAATGTCGGACAAGAGTGCAAAAGAAGATGCCCTTTTGGATGTGATTTTCAACCCTTTAATGCCGGCTGGTGGTGAAATACCACACGTCAGCCAGGCCGATGAGACACAAGGTTTGTTTGGTTCTGTAAAGTTGTGATTGGTGTGCGATTTATATTGCCAAATTGACGTGTTTGTGAAGACAGATAACGTACAAAAAAACTAACGGGTCAGGGAACGGCCGGCCAGGGCCGGGCCGCCCGGGATAGTCGACCCGCGCGCGGTACGGTACGGTGCGGGGGAGCTCGAAAGGAGGGTGGGGGGTGGGCGTGGCGCATTAAGGGGAGGGGTTTTTATAGGGGTTTTTATAATGACACCTTACCATGTTCACATAATTTACATGAAAGCAATTTTGTGTGGTTTAAATTATATTGCTTAGGCCCCTATTTATTATTAATTTCTCAACAGATGATGATGATAACGCAGCATCTAACGAGGCCAAGGAGTTGGAGCTTCAAGGAGTTCACAGCGCAGAAGCAGGAGACGTGAATTCAGCCATTGATTTCTTCAATAAGGCTGTCCAGGTTGCACCACAGAGGGCGTCCTGCTACAATAACCGAGCCCAGGCCTTACGTCTGAAGGGGGACGTAATTGGTATGCAGCACACCCTGGCCCTGTGATAATTGGAAAGATTTCCATATACGAAGTTCACTCAACGCCCTGTGTACAAACCCTATGAGATTGGACTGAAAAATTCTAAGTGTTTTCTAAGAAAATGCTTGTACTTTCTCACTGCTCAAATTGACTTTGATGACATGAAATTGCCATCTGGGGGCTTGTTAGTCAATACAAAGGAAAATTAGTGAACTTCGTATACAATATGGAAATCTTTCCTGATAATTCATGTGATAATTTGCCAGAGGACCCCCCCCCCTCGCTCCCACCCCAGGCACCCCCCGCCCCACCCCACCCCACCCCTGCCCCACCCCACCCCCCGCCCCACCCCACCCCAATTTCAGAGTGGAGTTCAAAATTGCGGCAAACCAAAAACGAATTTTGGATCAACTCATGATACTCAGCATTGTCCCAATGTATATCTACCAGTGTTGTAGGACTCGGACTCGGGACTCGGACTCGAGTCCGGACTTGAGTCCTTTTTTCAAGGACTCGGACTTGGACTCGAGTCCTTTGCTCAAGGACTCGGACTCGGACTCGGACTCGGACCCCAAGGACTCGAGGACTCGGCTTCGAGTCCGGCTCGAGTCCGGCAAAATCGGGTCTTTTTTAGGTGTTTTATTTCAATTATTTTATGTCTTTCACCTTGATTTGGTTTTGCTGTGGAACCGAATTCCGCAGTTCTGCCGCTTGCAAAAATAACTTGCCGATTGATCAATGATTAATTGATTCATTCCAACCTAACCTAGCCAATTGCCCACCAAATAAATCGATTCATCAGTTATTCAGTTGCTTGCCGATGTGTTGGACTTTTTGTTCAATATTACTAACATGGTTGACACAATGACAAGGAGCTATCTCAGCCGCATGGAATCAACGCCATACAATTGGGCTCGAATCCATACCCAATAAAGGACTCGGACTCGGACTCGAGTCCTTTTTTCAAGGACTCGGACTCGGACTCGGACTCGGACTCGGACATCAAAAATTGACAAGGACTCGGACTCGGACTCGAGTCCTTTGCTCAAGGACTCGGATGAGGATGAGGATGAGGAGGACTCGACTACAACACTGATATCTACTGGTATATTTTTGACAATCCAAACTGTAGTTTTGCGCATTCAAACTATGGATGCGACCTCCATTACTATAGTTGGGACCTCCCTTACTATAGTTGGAACCTTGCCAACTATAGTTGGGACTGTTCCAACTATAGTTTGGATTATTGCTATGGTTGGGGCATAGCAGCAACATCTCAGTTGAACTTTGAGGTTTTTTTTCAAATTGTTCAATTTTTCTGTATAACAGATGGAGTCATCACAATTTATTTGGATATTAATATTGTCTATTTGAATCAATTCTCAACAGGAGCTTTGGATGATCTGGACCATGCCATTGAGCTCAGCGGGGGTCACGGCAAAGCCGCCTGCCAGGCCTACACCCAGCGTGCCCTCATCTATCGACTGGAGGGACACAACGACGAAGCCCTCAACGACTTCAAGATGGCTGCAAGTCTAGGAAGTTCATTTGCCAAGTCACAGGTCGTCAGGATGAATCCTTACGCTGCCATGTGCAACCAGATGCTCACGGATGTCATTGGACGGTTGAAGGCAGGGGAGTATCGAGATGGCAGTGATGAACCCCTGAACTAACTCCTGTGGCTGACCTAAATCCTCCAAAGTCCACCGTTGTGCAAGAACTAACTGCAACAATCTGTTCATGGAAGGGAATCAGTCCCCATATTATCTTGAAAAACCCTCCTGGTCAATTTTGACGGATGTGGGAGCATCGGGTTTATGGTTTTTCTGCAGGGTGTGAGTGGGATTAAAACATTGAAGTCTTAGTCTTCATACTCACTGAAATATTCAGTGTTCATAACACTTCAAATTTACACAGAAACTTGTTGGATGGCAAATTTTCAATTTTCTAGTGCTAATCAAACCACACAACCTATGAATGTTCATTGGAGATACTATACGTCTGGTGTTTTATTTCTTCTTCCACATCTGTTGGATGTTATAAATGTGTAATTTGCATAATAAAGTAATCATTAAGCTAATAATACAAGTCTGACTTTGAATTTTATTAAATTGTAAGATCTAAAACAACGACAAATTCAATGTTTATAGTTTTATGTTTATGTTAGACATTGGAGTGGGGAGTGTTATGGTTTGTTTTGACAAATATTCATAATCATATCTAAATACTTTTTTTGATGTGGGATATAATATTTCAACACAAAAGACATATTTCAGCCAAAGCAAAGCTACTGCTAGGGTTTCACTGCTTTCACAAAGTAAAACCATGTCTTGTTAAAACATAAAGTGTTTTCTGACAGACTTTGAACACCTAAATTGTCTTTATAAATTGTTCGTTGAGTTTATGGATTGGAGTCTAGTACATGTACATGTATCTTCAATGCATGAAGTATTTTGAGGTTTTCTTGAAACCTTTTAAGTTTTAAACAACATTTACAATAATATTTATGTTTGCTTTTATTTCATTTTCATTGTAAAATATATACATGTATTTATTATAAGCAATAAAAACCACGTGGAAAAAAACTTCTTTTGTTGAAGTCATTATTTACAAAATACATGTAGTTTGTGTTTTTCAATGAGTAATTATATTCTTTAACCCTCCTATTTAAGAGGTCACAATCGGTCAAAATTTTCTGCCTCACCTCCTGGCCTACTGTGTACAAACCAATGGAGGTCTTGACCAATAGTGACCCAAGTAATAACAAGGCTGACAATGCATGTTTTCATAGGAGAGTTAATCAATAAGTTAACCCCCCCCCCCAATTTTGTTTTTACCGATCAGGGGTGTGAGTGACCACTTATAAAAATAGCTGGAAAAAGGTGTAAAAAAGCTGAACTTTGGAAATCTCCTATACTTTTGAACACAGCAAATGAGGAAAAAAGCTGAAAAAAGCTGAAATCCAAAACAAAAAAAAGCTGAAATCAGCTTAAAAGCTGAGATTTCACACACCTGACTGATATAGGGCTCTTTAACCACTTTGATGCCCCCCCCCACCCCACCCTCGATAATTCACTTGAACACATATGCTTCAATTGCTAACCAAGGGGCATCAGAAATCCAGTGACAACCATTAACACTTTTTCCCACTGAACACACTTTCACATTTCACAGCATGCCATTTCCTCCATATTAGTTGCCATGGTTTTTGCCAAATGACAACATTTTTACACAAGATCCCCCAACCCCATCCTCTATAACATGTAGTACTGTCTCTTAAAATTCATTCTATTTTACTGAATTCCAAAAACCAAACAAAAAACTTGGTTAAAAGATAAAAACATGAAAATTAAAGCACACACAATTCTCAAATATACAAGCATGAACTTCACAAATACAAATATGTGATGGGATCAAGCTAAATTAGTCATTTGTCGACCCTGGTCAATTTTTTTTTTAAGTTTTAAAAAGAGCACAATCTTAGCACTACTGATGTGAAAACCGCATGCTGATACCATCTTTAGTTCACAAATTATGGAAGTCGGAACACCAAGAGATGTGATGTAGTGATGTGATGAAGTGGCCCTAATTTGGCCTGTATCTCCAAATGAAAGTTCCCAAAAAAATGACTCATTTAGCTTCATCGCATCACATACGATAATCTAAAGCTATATCATGGTCAATAAATGATAACAGTTTTGTACTAAAAATAATGATTTCAAATTCACAATACGAATACAAAGTTGATAATCTAAAGCTCTATGTTGGTTGATGAAGATAATTTTGTACTAAAAATAATGAATTTCAACGATGTTTATATTTTCTGGATTTCTGAACAGGACGGCTCTCTGTACTAGAGGGTGAGCCATTCCCTGTCTCGGTCTTCGCGCGATCATACAGTTTGAGCAAAGCCGTGGCCTCTTCGGATCTGATGAGTTCATTCAACCGTTTCTCACAAGCATCTTGGATAAACTGGGCGTCGTCCTTGGACTGATGCAGCAAGACTTGAAGTTGGTTGATATCTGAATCGGTTACAACCTGGAGATTGGAGGGGGGGAGGTCAAGGAAAGAAAAAACGCAAAGTCAAAATATACAATGTATACGAGATAATATGTATGTGGAACTAGCTCTCATGCAGGGCATTTGCACACATTCAATGGCTTTCACCCAATAGGGTTGCCAAGAATACATATTCACGTCAATTTGAAGATGACGTGTGACGTGCACACGAGCATGTTACTATCAAAATAATTTTTCCCATTGCTCCAAGTTACTAGAAATCTCTTTCGCAAGTGTTTGAGGTTCTGAAAAGAGCTAGGAAAGACAACATTTCGGACAGTATGTTCTGCCCATCGTCAGGAGACTGAGGGAGTCCAACAGGTAGTGAGTGGTTATGTAGGGGAACTGGAAGCCTGAAGGTGGGGACACTAAAAACTTTTGAGACCAAGCTGAGGCACGGTCCGAACCAGTAGTGGCTTGCAATTCTGTTTGCTAGAGCAGTGGCTAATCTCACTGGGAAAAGTGAGGTTACCCATTAAAATTGAAACTGGAA